>PVIC010037683.1:0-17933 GCA_004025085.1 Thryonomys swinderianus | reverse complement strand
CCTCCCGAGTGCTGGGATTACAGGTGTGAGCCACCATGCCCGGCTTTTTTTTTTTTTTTGAGACAGGGCCTCGCTTTGTAGTTCAGGCTAGCTCTGAGCTCACCATGTAGCCTAGGCAAGCTTCGAATTCAAGCAATCCTCCTGTCTCTGCCTCCCAAGTGCTGGGATTACAGGTGTGAGCTACCACGCCCAGCACTGTGGTATGTGGTATTGATTGCTGGTAAGCGTGAGTCTCCATGCCCAGCATTGTATGTGGTTATTGGGATCAAACTCAGGACCTTGTGCTTGGGAGGCAGGCATCAGAACCACTGAGCTAACCCTCCGGCTCAAATTGACGGGATTTTTACCCCTTCATATTCGGTTTTGGATCAAATCGGGGCTGCTCCCACCCTATCCAAAATTGAACCTAGGGCCTCAAATGCTAGGCAAGGACTCTACCACTGTGTCATACCCCACTTTGGTTTTCTAATTTCTTCAGGCTGGCCTTGAAGTTGATGATTTTCTTTCCTCATGTGGGCCAACTCTCAGAAGCCTTTAGTTCAAAATGTACTGTAATTATCAGTAGTGGACAGAGAAAGTGCTAGTGTCCATCCGTGTAAACTCTATGAAGAAAAAAATTTTGTCTCATTTAATGTTATATTTCTTACACTTAGAAAAAATGCCTGCTGCGGGGGATTTATCTCAAGCTGTACTGCACCTACCTTAGAAAAATGCCTGCTACATAACATTTAAGTAATTTGTTGAAAGAGCAGAAAATAGAAAATGATTTGTCCTCATTACTGATGGTTTGCACCATGTCTACTGTTTAAGATGATTGGTCTACAGTATTTGCATTTATCAAGTGAGATAAATATTAGAGGTAATCTTAAAAGTTGAAAAGGGAGGGCCGGAGGATTAGTTCAGTGGTTCCGGCGCCTGCCTCGCAAGCGCAAGGTCCTGAGTTCGATCCCTGGTAACCACATACAATGCTGCGCGTGGTGACTCGCACCAACCAGCAATTAATACCGCATACCACAGTGCTGGGCGTGGTGACTCACGCCTATCATCCCAGCACTCGGGAGGCAGAGACAGGAGGATTGCTGAGTTCCAGGCTTGCCTGGACTACATAGTGAGCTCAGGGCCAGCCTGAACTACAAAGCGAGACCCTGTCTCAAAAAAAAAAAAAGTTGAAAAGGGAGACCCTGAGATTTAGCTCAGTGGTTCCTGCCTGGCAAGTGCAAGGTCCCTGATTCGATCCGGGTAACCACATACTATAATGCTGGGCATGGTGGCTCAGGTGTGTAATCCCAGCACTCGGGAAGGCTTCTGCAGGAGGATTGCTGAGATCAAGGTTTGCCTGGGCTACATGGTGAACGCAGAGCCAGCCTGAACTACAAAGGAAGACCTTGTCTAAAAAAAAAAAAAAAGTTGAAAAGGGATATATACAATATTTATTTATAGTACTTTACTGATTTTTTTTTTTTTCTCCCCTGGATATTGAGGATTGAACTTGGGACCTTGTGCTGGTGAGGCAGGCACTGGAACCACCGAGCTCAATCCCTGGCTCTGCAGTACTTCACATTGAACCCAATGCTTTCACATTCAATATTGCCCAGCGCTTTTACTTTTTTGAGAGATTTTGCTAAAATACTAAGTTGCCCAGCTAGGCACAAATTTGGAATCCTCTTCCTGGCCCAGCCTCCCAGAGTGCTGGGATTAGAGGTGTGACCTTCCAGGCCCAGCCATAACAGTTTTTACAATTTGCAAAATGTTAAGTGAAATAAATCAGACACAGAAGCTTAAATACCATGTGATTTCTTTCATTGAGAAATTTAAAGTATAAGTAAAGAGCAAAATAAAATATAAGAGAAAATGGGGCTAGGTGTAGTAGCACATGCCTCCAATCCCTGCACTTGGGAGGCTGAGGCAGGAGAATCACTGTGAATTCGAGGGTAGCCTGAGCTACATAGTGAGTGAGATCCTGTCTCAAAAAAAAAGGAACTGGGGAGTTAGGTGAGATAGGTCTGCTGTGAACAGAAAGGGAACCAGGAGACAGAGAAGAGACAGGAGGGAAAGGGAACGTAGAAAGAGTTAAGGTGTGTCATGTGCGTGTATCAGACACTCATGCTGAAAGCAGTCGTTATGTATTGTAAATAAGTACTAATATACTTTTTTTTCCATTTGAGACAAGGACTTGTTGTATAATGCAGGTTGGCCTTGAACTCACTATGTATCACAGGCTGGCCTTAAATTCAGTGATTCTCCTGCCTCAGCCTCCCAAGTGTTGGGATTACTGGTGTGGGCTATCATGCCTGGTTGTTTTTCAATTTTTTTAGGAATAATCATACCTTGGCTAAATCTCATTGGCTAGGATACTGCCACTGCAAAACTTTTTTCAATTTTTAAAATAAAGTTTATAAACCAGGGCTGGGGATTTAGCTCGGTGCTTCTGGTGTCTGCCTGGCAAGTGCAAGGTCCCCAGTTTTTCTTTTTGTTTTTTTTCTTTGAGACAGGGTCTTGCTTTGTAGTTCAGGCTCACCCTGAGCTCACTGTAGCCCAGGCAAGCCACGAACTCAGCAATCCTAACTCTGCCTCCCGAGTGCTGGGATGACAGGCGTGAGCCACCATGCCCAGCACTGTGGTACGTGGTATTGATTGCTGGTGAATGTGAATCACCACGCCCAGCATTATATGTGGTTACTGGGAATCAAACTCAGGACCTCGTGCTGGTGAGGCAGGTGCTGGAACCACTGAGCTAAATCTTCAGCCCCAAGGCCCCCAGTTTGATCCCCAGTACTACATACCATAATGCTGGGCATGGTGGCTCACGACCATAATTCCAGCAATCAGTAGGAAATACCACAATGCCAGGTGTGGTGGCTCATCCCTGTAATCCCAGCACTCAGGAGGCAGAGGCAGGAGTATTGCTGTCTGTTTGAGGCTAGCCTGGGCTACATAGTGAATTCAGGGCCAGGCTGAACTACAAACAAGACCTTGTCTTAAAAAATAAATAGAGCTAGGGGGTTGGATATTGAGCTCAGTGGTTCCGGCACCTGCCTCCCTTGTGCAAGCACAAGGTCCAGAGTTCGATCTGGTAACCACATACATTGCTGGGCGTGGTGACTCGTGCCCACCAGCAATCAATACCACATACCACAATGCCGGGCGTGGTGGCTCACGCCTGTCATCCCAGCACTCGGGAGGCAGAGACCAGAGACCAGAAACGGGAGGATTGCGAGACCTGTCTCAAAAAATAAATAAATAAATAAAGTTTTGGGGTATCGCTTAGTGGTAGAGTGCTTGCCTAGAAGGCCCTACTTTTAATACCCAGAGCTGGGGTGGGGCAGGTGGGAATGTAGCTCAGTTTCAAAACTCTTAAGATGCACATGGCTCTGGACTTTAGCCCTGTCACCTCCCACTGATATCAGGAGGAAGTGATGAATTTGAAATATCTAAGGCTATTATATTTCTTGTTTTCCATAAGAGATTTAACAATGTGAAATATTATGAACCTCCTGTAGATAGTATTATTTGAACCTCCTGTAGATAGTATTACAGTCAATATTGTGAGTTTCTTTCCTGGTCCTGAAAATCTCTCTCTCTGTTTCTCTGGCTCTCTCTTTCTGTCTCTTTCTGTGTCTCTGTCTGTCTCTCTGTCTCTGTCTCTATCTGTCTTGGAGATTGAACTCAGAACTTCGCACTTGCCAGGCAGGTGGAGTGCCACTGAGCTGCATCTTTCTCCCTTTTGTGAGGTGGCGGCTGTGCTGTGCATGCTGCCTTTGAACTTAACATCCTCCTGCCTTAGCCTACAAAGTTGTTGGGATCACAGGTGCTATCCTTGTGTCTGAATTATCATTATCATTAGTTTTTTGCTTTTTGAGACAGGGTCTTGCCGTGTAGTTTAGGGTGAATTTAAACTCCATAGCCTAGGCTAACTTTGAACTCACAGCAGTCCTCCTGCCTCAGCCTACAGTTATAAGCATGTGCCACCTTGCCTGATCTATGCCTGACTTTCTACACTTGATCTTAGCCAAAAGGCCGAGAAGCGATTATGCCTGACTTTCTAATTGCTTTTTTTTTTTTTGGTGGTGGTGGTACCAGGGATCAAACTTGGGACCTTGTGCTTGCCAGGCAGGCACTGTTGTGCTGATCCAAATCCCTGACCTTCTAATCATGCTTACTGTCTTCAAGGCACTCAAGCTATTCTAATTTTGTAGTTTCTTTTTTTTTTTTTTTTTGAGGCAGGGCCTCACTTTTGTAGTTCAGGCTGGTGGCCCTGAGCTCCCTATGTAGCCCAGGCAAGCCATGAACTCTGCGATCCTCCTGAGTGCTAGGATTATAAATGTGAGCCACCACGCCCACTATTGTGGTATGTGGCACTGATTGCTGTTGGGCGTGAGTCACCACACTCTGTGTTGTTGTATGTGGTTTCCAGGGTTTGAACCAGGGACCTTGCACTTGCTAGGCAGGCCCTGGAACCACTGAGCTAAATCTCTGCCCCTGATTTTGTAGTTTCTTCTGGTTTTAGATTATCCTCTTTATCTGACCTACTTGTTGGAAGGTAGAATCCAATTCTTATTTGGTGCTATTTTGGGGGGATAGCTAACTGTCTAGTATTAGGAGCCAGTAACTGTTTTATGCCTGATTTCATGGAGGTTTTTCCTAATACTGTTCAGAGAATTCCTTGTTAGTGGGGTTTTTAAAGAGTCTTCTCGCTTTGAAAGTCAAAGGTATAAAAGTCTAAATGAATAAGACTTGACCCTGACTTCTGATGTGATCAGCAAGCTTAGAAAAAAGAAATTCTTTTTTGATACCGAGGATCAAACTCAGGACCTTGTAATTGCCTAGCAGATGCGGGACTGCTGAGCTACATTGCCAGCGCAGTTTAGAAAATTTTATAGGTAAAAAGAACTAGGGAACTGAGTGAATAAAGGAAGCACCTGAATACTAAATACTGCCAACTGTCTTGAATTCAAGGGTAAATGGTTGCACCGTCAAGACATTTTTGGTGGCTTGTCTCCTTACTCCTCATTTGACATAGTTCTGTACTTTATTTACATCAGCAATTGAAGAAGGAAAATGCACCTTTTCCTATTCACCAATTTTTGTTAAACTTTTTTCTTCTGAGGTATAATGTACAAATGGGGAAAAGTTTGGTGACACAGCCACCTAAATAGCAAGTATCTTTCCTTAGAGGTTTTTTCTCAGGCTCTCTTCTAGGAATTACACCCCCATCTCTAAAAGAACCATTATCCTAACATTCTCTGGTAGTATTTGGGTTCACCTTCAAGTTTGAGACTATTGAGGGTAAAATTGTTTTGGTGTTGGTTCACAGTGATTTTTTTTTTTATTGAATGCGTTTTATTTCAACAACCAAAAAATTCTAACAGCCTAACAATGCACATAAGTTAAAAATTAATTATCACTTAGTGATAACAAAGATAGTTGATTTACATGGAAAAAAGAACATTTACAATATGTTAATCCTTATTCACATTGTTGATACTGCAATAAAACACAATTTGTTTTTTTCTTTTCATTTCACAAAAAAAAGGCGGGAAATTGTGCTTTGTCAAGAGGCACTACAAGAGAAAGTTTCTTCTTCCAAATAGATATTATATGACAGATACTGAATAAATAGACATATATGCATTGTAATTCGCAAAGATCTGGCAAGACCACAGGCTAAAATGCCCACAGATTCACTTAGAACCACAGTGATTTTTAGCTGGGGGAGAGAGTGAGTTTTGGTTCTCAAAAAATGGAATTGTTGAAGCTGTTGGCACTAGTTAGTACACAGAAGTTAGAGGTGCTGCTAAACATCCTATAGCTACTCACAACAAAATTATGTGGCCCAAAATGTTAATAGTACTGAGGTTGAGAAATTACCAGGCATGAACCATTAAAAATGGTGGACATGTAGTTCAGTGTAAAGGCCCTGGGTTCAACCTTGAGTACCAGAAAGAAAACTAAAGAGCTATTCCGTTTGTGCTGTTTACGCTGACACATACTGTACATGCCTTAATCCTTAGCTATGGAGGAAACTGAGGCAGAAGGATCGCTTGAGTCCCGGAGTTTGAGGTCAGCTTGGGCAACGTTGACCACAGTGGGGCTTTGTTATTTATTTTTTTCTTTTGAGACAGGGTCTTGCTTTGTAGTTCAGGCTGCCTCTGAGCTCACCATGTAGCCCAGGCAAGCCTCGAACTCAGCAATCCTCCTGTCTCTGCCTCCCAAGTGCTCGGGCCCGGCACTGCGGTATGTGGTATTGATGGCTGGTGGGCGTGGGTCTCCATGCCCAGCATTGTATGTGGTTACCAGGGATCGAACTCAGGACCTTGCGCTTGTGAGGCAGGCACCGGAACCACTGAGCTAATCCTCTGGCCCCGGGCTTTGTTATTTTGATTTCTAACCTATCTGCAGGGAAGTTTTAGGGGTAAACTGGTCTTTTAGGTGACTGTCATCAGAACTGGACCCCAGACATTGCTGAGCTGTGTTGTTTACACTCCCTCCCCCTCTTTGAGACAGGGATTATTAAATTGCAAGTTTTGAATCTGAGATCCTCCTATCTTGCTCTTCTGGAGTATTGGAATTACAGGTCCTATCATGCCTGGTTAATAGTTAACTTTTTTTGGTGAGATCCTGTCTCACCAAAAAAAGTTACGCTTGATCATTAAAATTTTTTTCAGTTTTTGGATGAGTTCTTTGTTTATTTTTTGAGTCAGGGTCTCCCTTTGTAGTGCAGGTGGGACTTAAACTCACTGTGTAGTACAGGATTTTCTCCACCTCACAGTGATCCTCCTGCCTCAGATTCCCTCCTGCCTGTTTTCTGAGTGCTGTGATCACAGATGTGCACCATCATGCCCAGTTTGGTTGAATGTATGTATATGGTACAGAATTTATCATCAGAAAAATGGTTTACAGTAATAGAATACCTCCTTTGGAGGCAGAACATTTTTGTTTCTTGGAATCTTTCCACTAATTATACTTAGAGTGACTTTCCTCCATTTTTAAAAATGTTTTACTCTGAAGAACCCAGATAGAATGTAAAGTATCTTCTATGCACTCACCACTAAGGTTAAAAAAATCTTTGTTATTTAAAATTTATTGAAGCTGGGCCAGTTGGTACATTCCTGTAAGCCCAGTACTCGGGAGAAGGAGGTGGGAGGATTACTGAGAGTTCAAGGCCAGCCTGGGCTACCTACTGAGACCTTGTCTCGAAAACAAAATTTCATATTGAGTATAATTGAAAAATATAATATTTAAGGTGTACATCTTTTTTTTTTTTTTTTTTTTTTGAGACAGGGTCTCACTGTGCAGTTCAGGCTGGTCCTGAGCTCACTATGTAGCCCAGGCAAGCCTCAAACTCAGGAATCCTCCTGTCTCTGCCTCCTGAGTGCTGGGATTACAGGCATGAGCCACCACGCCCGGCACTGTGGTATGTGGTACTGATGGTTGGTGGGCGTGAGCCACCACACCCAGCATTGTTTGTGGTTACGGGATCGAACTCAGGACCTTGCTCAGACCTTGCGCTTGCGAGGCAGGCGCGGGAACCACTGAGCTAAATCTCCAGCCCAACATCATTATATTTTGATGTAATAGAACATGTCAAAAAATACACTTAGGGTCCGGGTATTTAGCTCAGTGCTTCCAGTGTTTGCCTTAGAAGGACAAGGTCCCGAGTTCTTTCCAGTAACTATACACCACAGTGCTGGGCATGGTGGCTCATGCCTGTAATTCCAGCACTTCAGAGCCAATTTGAACTACAAAGCAAGACCCTGTCTTAAGAAAAAACACAAAAAAATGCTTAAAAATGTTGGGGGGGGGCCCGCGGGGGATTTAGCTGAAGTGGTACCGCACCTACCTTGGAAGCACAAGGGCCTGAGTTTGATCCCTGGTACCACCAAAAAAAAAAAAAAAAAATGTGCTTAGTGTTTTACTCCCAAAGGTGTTTGCTGTCCTTTATAGTTAATTTTTTCTTTGCAAAGTTTTGTTAAAGGTGGGAAAAGAAACAGTCTGCAGAGTGAGTTTGGGTTGAGGAAAAGTGGGAAAATATGCACAGGCCACAGCGGGTGAGGGCATTTGCCATGCAAATGGGACACAGTGGCCGATTTTAATGTTGAAAACACAGATAACATCTAAGCTGGGGGCTCTTGTCTATAGCCCTAGTGCTCAGGAGGCTGAGGCAGGAGCATCTCAGCCTGCAAGTCTAAGCCCAGCGTGGGTAATTTAGTTACTTGGTAAGGCCCTGTGTCAGAATAAAGAAACATAAAAAGGTGTGATGGGGCCGGAGATTTAGCTCAGTGGTTCCGGCGCCTGCCTCACAAGCGCAAGGTACTGAGTTCGATCCTGGTAACCACATACAACAGTGCTGGGCGTGGAGACTCACGCCTGTAATCCCAGCACTAGGGAGGCAGAGACAGGAGGATTGCTGAGTTCAAGGCTTGCCTAGGCTACATAGGGAGCTCAGGGCCAGCCTGAGCTACAATGCGAGACCCTGTCTCAAAAAAAAAAAAAAGTGTGATGCTGCTTGGTGAGAAGGCCCTGGCTTGAGTCCCCAGTACTGCACAACAGAGAAAGAAGGCTAAGGGCAAAGCTAGTGATATAGCGCCCTCAGGTTCACTCGCCCTGTCACGTGTCAGAAAAAAGGATTTCGCTTGCCATTCCCCTTCTCCCTCTAATGGTGCTGGGGATCAAACCAGGGCCCTTGTATCCTCAGCAAGCTCTCTGCCACTGAGCTACGCCACCAGCTCCCACATGTTCCTTTTAATATTAGCTTCTGTCTTTCCCTTTAGTATGAGAAAGTAATGCGGGGTTGTCTAGAAACTCTGGTCACTGGATGTCTCATTTATTTACCCAGATTGTCATAGAAATTTGAATGAAGTAAATTATGGATTTTCCCAGTAAGGACAATAGACTATTCCAGAGAGATTAACGTATATTTGTATTCAGTAGGTAATTAAGCTAGTTCTAGCTTGCCTGCTGAGCATAGGAGACAGTGTGGTAATTGTTAAAGTGGAGAACAGATTAAAAGATTTATGGATATCATTGACTATAGATGTGATGACTTCTTTTTCTTATTTTTTTTCTTTCAATACTTGGAATAGAACCCAAAGTCTTGTGTGCTAGGCAGATGTGTTATTCCTAACCCTTTTAATTAATTAATTAATTAATTAATTAATTTGGAGACAGGGTCTTGCTTTGTAGTTCAGGCTGGCCCTGAGCTCACTATGTAGCCCAGGCAAGCCTGGAACTCAGCAATCTTCCTGTCTCTGCCTCCTGAGTGCTGGGATGACAGGTGTGAGCCACCATGCCTGGCATTGTGGTATGTGGTATTGATGGCTGGTGGGCGTGAGTCTCCACGCCCAGCACTGTATGTGGTTACCGGGGATCGAACTCAGGACCTTGCGCTTGTGAGGCAGGCGCCGGAACCACTGAGCTAAATCTCTGGCCCCTCCTAACCCTTTTAATTTTGAAGAAGAGCTCCGTGAGTTGCCCAGGCTGATCTCAAACTTGGGATCTTCCTACTTTAGCTTCCTAAGTATTATTTTCTTAAGTCCCTTCTATTCCCTTGTGCTTGGAGGTACTTTAAAGTCAGCCATTAACTAAAATATCAACTATAGAGGGTAGCTGTTTTTGTTTGTGACTTCAGAGTGGATAAAGAGAAGAGCAGCTTTCACAACATGAGCTTAAGATACTGTCTGAAGCTCTAAATTAACCTGTTAAAGACTGAGAGTTATCCTCTTGAAAAGTTAGAGAGAGACACTGGATACTTACTGCTAGTAACAAAAAATCCACAGGTCCAAGTAGAGTTCAGGTGCTTATAAAATCTGTGGCAAAACAGATGATTGTGACTACGAAAAATACTTTCTGTTTTTTGTCTGGTGTTCAGTTGATGTCACGTGTTAACACATTTAGCTGTTTGAATTGTATTTTGTTAGATGAATATGAATGTTTATTTGTGATTTGCCTAAAAAAGAACCTAGTAATAAGGTATAATAAGGTAGAAGAAAGATAATGCATAATGAAATTAGGTGATCCAGTCCTGTGCTCCTATCCCTCAGGAAGCTAAGGCAGGAAGATTGCCATGAGTTCATGGCCAATCTGGGGTATGTAACAAGACTGTCTAAAAACAAAAAACAAAAAAGAAAGAAAAGAAATGAGGTATTTCACACCTTGTCACCTAAAATCAGTAGCAAGGTGGTGACAGTCAAGAATAAGTATAAGGGGCTGGAGGGTTAGCTCAGTGGTTCCAGTGCCTGCCTCGCAAGCGCAAGGTCCTGAGTTCGATCCCCGGAAACCACATAATGCTGGTCGTGGAGACTCACGCCCACCAACAATCAACACCGCATACCACAATGCCGGACGTGGTGGCTCACGCCTGTCATCCCAGCACTCAGGAGGCAGAGACGGGAGGATTGCTGAGTTCGCGGCGGCTTGCCTGGGCACCATAGTGAGCTCAGGGCCAGCCTGAACTACAAAGCGAGACCCTGTCTCAAAAAGCAAAAAAAAAAAAGAATAAGTATAAATTGTGAATTAATATTCTTCTAGACCTTAGTTTTGCCTTCTCTTTTAGAAAGGACCAAGTGTAATTTTGTAGGTGTCAAATACTAATGGAAGGCAGTGGCAGGAGGGTCACAAATTAGAGGCTACCTTAGACTACCTGTAGTGATGCATGGTCCCCAAAAAAACCTTTTAAGAACTAATGTAATGAGGTAGGTGATTTTTGTGTTTCTGGTGTGTGTGGGTTGTTGTTTTTTGGTAGTACTGGGGATCGAACTCAGGCCCTTGTGTGTCCAAGGTTGGTGTGGAACCCTTGAACTAAATCCCCAGCCTCTTGTGTTTCTGTTTTTTGAAGCAGGTAGTGGAATTCCACCGTGCTCTTAGGAAAGTAAACCATGTTCACCGAGAATACTGGTGTAGAAACATCTTGTCATATGAATGATGAGATAGTTGATATAATTTACTTCCTATAGAGCACTTTTTTTAAAAAAACAAGGTCTCACTGTATTGTTTGGGGTGGCCTTGAACTTGGAGTGATCCTGTGCTTCAACCTACCAAGTGTGCCACATGCCCATTTTAGAGTGTGACAGCTTTTTTTTTTTTTTAGACAGTGTCTCGCTTTGTAGTTTGGGCTGGCTCTGAGCTCACTATGTAGCCCCGGCAAGCTTCGAACTCAGCAATCCTCCTGCCTCTGCCTCCTGAGTGCTGGGATGACAGGCGTGAGCCACCACACCCGGCAGCTTTTTTTTTTTTTTTTTTTGAGACAGGGTCTCGCTTTGTAGTTCAGGCTGGCCCTGAGCTCACTGTGTAGCCCAGGCAAGCCTTGAACTCAGCAATCCTCCTGCCTCTGCCTCCCAAGTGCTGGGATTACAGGTGTGCTGGGATTACAGGTGTGAGCCACCACCAGGCACTGTGGTATGTGGTATTAATGGCTGGTGGGCATGAGTCACCACACCCAGCACTGTATGTGATTACCGAAATTGAACTCAGGACCTTGCGCTTGCGAGGCAGGTGCCGGAACCACTGAGCTAGCCCTCCGGCCCTAGAGTGTGACAGTTTTATGATTGCTTTTAGTATTTGATTTAGTGGATGTCTTTATGGTCTGTGCTATAGTTCCTCAACTCTGACACTTTTGATGAGTTATACATTAGGAAGACTACACTAATGCCACTCCCTGTGTATGCACGCACTTGAAGTGCTGAGAATTAGACCCTCTGAAGTGAGCCTGTAGGCAAGTGCTCTGCCACGAGCCCTCCCCCGTTCTTCTAGTTAAATGTTGTCTCAGGACCGGGAATCTCATTCCCTCTCGTATCTGGGGATTACACTCAGGACCTTTCACTTGCCAGGCAGGTGGGTGGGAGCACCACTGAGCTACATCCCTGGCCTACCTGTCTTTGTAAGTCCTTATTTTGCTTTATAAGACATGGGACTTAGTTTTCATTTGATGATTTTTTTTTCTTTTTTTTGTGGTACTGGGGATTGACCTCGGGCCCTTGTGTGTAGTTTTCATTTGATTTTTTTTTTTTTTTTTTTTTGAGACAGGGTCTCACTTTGTAGTTCAGGCTGGTTCTCAGCTCACTATGGAGCCCAGGCAAGCCTTGAACTCACCAATCCTGTCTCTGCCTCCCTGGAGTGCTGGGATTACACGTTTGAGCCACCACACCCGGCACTGTGGTGTGTGATATTGATTGCTGGTGGGCATGAGTCACCACGCCCAGCATTGTATGTGGTTACCAGATGGAACTCAGGATCTTGTGCTTGTGAGGCAGGCATTGGAACCACTGAGGTAAATCTCTTGCCCAGTTTTCATTTGATTTTAACCAAAATTTTAAAAAGTCTAAAGCGGTAGACTGCTCAGTCAGTGACTAAAAGATTGAAAACTGGACACACCCCCATTATAGAAATTATTCCCTTTTAGTTAATAAGCAAAAACCATCTTATCTGGAGACTATAATCAGTATTTTGGCTTGGATGTAATTTGTGTATTGGCTTGGGAAAGCAAACAGTTCTTTGTGTTACTACTTTATTTCATGGACTATCATTTTAAAATATGTAGTTGGAGATTCTCATCTCCCAAAAATTGATCTATTTGACTAGTTTGGATATACTGCATTTAATTTAAAAAACCCTCTAGTTTATTGCCTGTGTGAGGTTTTGCTGTTTTGTGATCTGATTTGTTGATATAATAGTGATTTTTGAAATACCTTGATCTGATTTCTGCAAATTAACTTGACCCTCAAAACAAACAGGACTTTAGGAGGATAGCAGAGGCCTAACAGCTGGATAAACTTCTGCGTGTTTTTTGAGGGGCACTGTGAGTAGCTTGTGAATTTTATACAGAATAATTTGTGTAGGTTAAACTCTTAGCCTTGTTATACTCATATTTCAGTATGAGGTTGGCTTTTTTTTGAGACAGGATCTCGCTTTGTAGTTCAGCTTGGCCCTGAGCTCACTACGTAGTTAAGGCAAGTCTGTGGAACTCAGCAATCCTCCTGCCTCTGCCTCCTGATTGCTGGGATGACAGGTGTGAGCCACTATGCCTGGCACTGTGGTATGTGGTATTGATTGCTGGTGGACATGAGTCACCACACCCGTTATTGTATGTGGTTACCGGGGATTGAATCTTTTGCTTGCGATGCAGGTGCTGGAACCACTGAGCTAAATCTCCAGCCCAAAGTTGGCTTTTTAAAATAGAGCTATTTTTCAGCCTTAACAATAGCTGTAATTTCGATTCTCTTGCTCTCAGATTCCAAGCATATATATTTAATTTAACACATGCTTGAAATCTCAGATCCTTGGAAAGCTGAGACAGGAGGATTGAAAGTTCTAGGCCAGCTTGGTGAACTCAGTGAGATCCTTTATTAAAATAAAAAAATAGAAAGCTGGAGATTTAGCTTAGTGGTTCCAGCGCCTGTCTAGCAAGCACAGGGTCCCTGGTTCGATCCCCAGTAACCACATACAACAATACCAGGTGTGGTGACTCACGCCCACCAGTAATCAGTGCCACATACCACAAATGCCGGGTTTGAGGGCTCAAGCCTGTAATTCCAGCACTTGGGAGCCAGAGGCAGGAGGATTGCTGAGTTCGAGGCTTGCCTGAGCTACATAGTGAGCTCAGGGCCAGGCTGAACTACAGAGCGAGACCCTGTCTCAAAAAAGAAAAAAAAGTTAGAGATGTAGCTCAGTGGTAGAATGCCCCCTGGGTCCAGTCCCCCCCCAATTAGCATAAAAAGTTTAACAAGTTACTTAAAAATTTGTAAAGAGCAAAGATGAGTGACTGTGTGTTGTGCTAGTTTTAGGGGGCAAGGGGACTTTTAAAATTTTATTAGTACCTGTTTGTAGTATGTAATGGTTACATTCATCCTAGTGAGTTGGTACATGTATATAGCACATCAGTTTTTTTTACGTTTCTTTCTCTCACCTCCTTTCTTCACCACCTCTCATTGCTGTTTTGTTTTAGTTTGTTTGGTTCTATGAAGTTCATTTTTGTTCCATATTTGGGTTTTTGTGGTGCAAGAGATAGAGACCAAGGCCTCGTTTTAAGTAAGTGGTCTCCCACTGAGCAACACCCCCAGCCCTGACACTGAGAAAATTTTCATATAGTTAAGTGGCCATATATGTGTCTTTTTTAGGGAAATACCCACCTAAATAATTTGCTCGTTTGTTACTGCATTTATGGATTGTTACTGTCCAGGAACACTGTACCATTAAGCTCTATCTCCATCCTTCCCTTCCCCCTTTCCCTTGCCTTGTTTGGAACCATAGTACTGGGGATTGAACGCAGGGGGCACTGAGCTACTTTCCCAGCTTTTTTTTTAGTTTTTTTGAGATAAGGTCTCACATTGTAGTTCAGGCTGGCCCTGACCTCACTGTGTAGCCCAGATTAGCCTCGAACTCATAGCAATCCTCCTTCCTCTGCCTTCCGAGTGCTGGGATTACAGATGTGAGCCACTATGCCCAGCACTGTGGTGTGTGGTACTGACTTCTAGTGGGTGAGAGTCACCACACCTGGCATTGTGGTATGTGGTTACCAAGGATCAAACTTGGGAATTTGCTGCTTGCCAGGCAGGTGCTGGAACCACTGAGCTAAATCCCCAGCCCCTAGTCACTTATTTTTTATGTGAGTCAGGATCTCACAGTATTAAATAGGATGGCCTCATAGTTTTCAGTCTGCCTTACCTTCCAAGTGGCTCTGTGTGTATGTGTGTGTGTCTGTGTGTTTGTGTTTCCTGCTCAGGACTGAATCCAGGTCTTTTACATGCTGTGAAAGCACATCTGTCCTTTGAGCTACATCCCTGGCCCCCAAGTGGCTAGCCCCTGCCCATTTTTAAATTTGGCTACTTGAGTTTTTACTGTTGAGTTATAGTTCTTTTTATAGTCTAGCTACAAGTTCATCAACAGATACTTGATTTTCAAACATTTTTTTTCCAGTCTGTGAATTTTTTTTTATTACCCCAGTGCTGTGGGTTGAGCCTAGGCCTGCCCTTGCTGAGCAAGCACTCTACCACTGAGCTTCTAAGTGTACTTCTAACACTTCTTACTCTCTTGTTAGTGTTCTAGGAAAGACAAGTTCTTATTTTATTTCATTTTATAATTTCAATCTGTCTTTTTTATTTTTGATGTTATTATCTAAGAAATCATTGTTAATCCAATGAAGATTAATTCTTAAACCTCCAAAAGTGAAACTCCAGTGAGGTGTGTGTGGCTGTTGTTTTGTTTGTTTAGTGGTACCAGGGATTGAACTCAGGTGCTTGTGCTTCCAAGGTAGGTGCAGTACCACTTGAGCTAAATCCCCAGCCCTGTATTATCTTAAAGAGTGATAAAAATTACCCAGTGTTTAAGTGTGTCAGATGTAATCCATAAACTTAATGGGCACTCTCTGAATGGGTGTTAATAATAGGCAGCTTTGGTTCACACTGTAATGCATACCTACAATCCCAGATCCCTGTTAGGCTGAGGTGGGTGCACCCTGAGTTCAAGGCCAACTCAGGCTACATAGGGAGACACAAAAAGCCCTGGGGATGTACTCAGTGTTACGGTGCTCCTGAGTACAATCCCAGGTACCTTCTAACTGCACAAAAAGGACGGTCTTCCCGCTTCTCATCAACATGGAAGTACCTAGTAAGCTTCAGTTTGAACATCATGGTCTTTTGTGGAAATATGGTAGGTGGGAGGGAAACACTCTTCTTCTCCCCCATGTGTCCCAGGTGCCATGCTCACATATCTGCCTGAGTGAAAGTAGCTAGATCTGGGACCTCTGATGCTATGGCGCAGTGTCAGCCCCGACCTTAGACCCTTAGTTTGGTGTAGATCCAGTGTTTTCCTAATACTTTGTAATAGTGGCCATATATAGATTTAGCTCCTTGGTGTCCAGATGAGTCCTAGGAAGGTATTCTAGCCCATTGTTTTCTGAAAATTGAAGTTAAAATTTTTCTTTTTCTTTTTGTTTTGTTGAGACAGGGTTTTGCTTTGTAGTTCAGGCTGGCCCTGAACTCACTGTGTAGCCCAGGCAATCCTTGAACTCAGCAGTCCTCCCGACTCTGCCTTCTGAGTGCTGAGATTACAAGTGAGAGCCACCATGCCCAGGACTGTGGTATATGGTACCTGGGATTAAATTTGGGACCTTGTGCTTGCCAGGCAGACACCAGAACCACTGAGCTAAATTCCCAGCTGAAGTTTTTTGTTTCTTTGTTTGCTTGTTTTTTTTTTTTTTTTTTTTTTTTTTTGAGACAGGGTCTTGCTTTGTAGTTCAGGCTGGCCCTGAGCTCACTATGTAGCCCAGGCAAGCCTGGAACTCAGCACTCCTCCTGCTGGGATTATAGGCGTGAGCCACCACGCCCTGCTGCTTGGTTGTTTTTGAGACAAGGTCTTGCTGTGTAGTTTAGGCTGACCTTGAACTCACTGTATAGTCCAGGTGCACCTGAATTTACAGAGATTCTCCTGCCTCAGCCTCCTGAGTGCTGAGATATAGGTACTTGACCTGTATGCCCTGCCGAAGTTAATATTATATTTGCTTAGAAAAACCTTTTCTTTACAAATTCAAGTCTTAGAGTAAGTTGTAGTTTAATTCTCTATATCTTCTCTGTGCCCTTGAACCTTTAATATTTGAGAGAAATAAAGGCTTTGTAAAAGAGTCTAATGGAGGTATAACTGATTTGAGTTTCAGAGTTTTAACTGAGGTGTAGGTATGGGGATAGTGTGTATCAGGAAATACCTGTTGAAAAATGAGAAAAATCTCTCCCCTCTGTTATTCTTTGATACTGTTTTATAGAAAGTTCCTCAGGCAGATAAAGTCCTATAGCAAAGATCTTTAGTAAATCTCAAAACAGTTCCAGTAGTCTGGGCATAGTGGTACATGCCTATAATCCCAGCACTTGGGAGGCAGAGGCAGGAGGATTGCCTGAACTACAAAGCAAGACCCTCTCTCAAAAACAGAAAAAAACAAAACAAAAACAACAGTTCCACTGCTGTCCCCTCTCTGGGTTTCTGCTCCACATTTTCTATCCCATGTCATTTTTTTGGGGAAATGAAAGCTCCTTATAATTAGAGACTGTTGCTTTGAGACAGAAAAAGATAAGTTAATCAAAGGGCCAGTTTCAAATCTATCTGCCCTCTGGTTCTTTTTGTGGATGACATGGGCTGTGTGTGGTAAACGGTGGGTAAGGAGGTGCTAGAATGCTTAAGCAAGAGTATTCTAGCTGCAATAGAAAAGGGGCATAATATTGCAACCATGCAGAGACTGGGCCTATGTTTAAAAGCATTTTAAATTATGTTAGGGATGGGGATTTGGCTCAAGTGGTACTGGGCCTGCCTTGGAAGCACAAGGGCCAGAGTTTGATTCCCTGGTACCACAAGAAAAAAAGAAGAAAGAAAAAGGAAATTATGTTAATAAAGGCCTGAGGCATGTTCTAGAGTGTGTGCAGGGGTAGAGATACTTCCCCAAAGATAGAGTTGTAGAGTGTGTTGTTAGCATTTGTAAGCCTCCAGGATTGATTCTTTTTTTGTTGTTGTTGTTGTTGTACTGGGGATCAAACTCAGGCCCTTCTGCTTCCAAGGTAGGCGTGGTATCACTTGAGCTAAATCTCCGGCCCTCCAGGATTGATTCTTAGCACCACTTTATTTATTTATTTATTGTGTGTGTGTGTGTGTGTGTGTGTGTGTGTGTTGTCACATAATTGTTATTTTTTTTTTTTTTTGCTTTTTGGAGACAGGGTCTTGCTTTGTAGTTCAGGCTGGCCCTGAGCTCACTATGGTACCCAGGCAAGCCGCCGCGAACTCAGCAATCCTCCCATCTCTGCCTCCCGAGTGCTGGGATTACAGGCGTGAACCACCACGCCCAGCATTATATGTGGTAACCGGGGATCGAACTCAGGTCCTTACGCTTGCGAGGCAGGCGCCGGAACCACTGAGCTAACCCTCCGGCCCCATAATTGTTATTTTTTAAAATTGATTTT
>PVIC010037682.1:0-17953 GCA_004025085.1 Thryonomys swinderianus | reverse complement strand
AGTGGTTCCGGTGCCTGCCTCGCAAGTGCAAGGTCCTGAGTTTGATCCCGGTAACCACATACAATGCTGGGCGTGGTGACTCACACCCACCAGCCATCAATACCACATACCACAGTGCCGGGTGTGGTGGCTCACGCCTGTAATGCCTGTAATGCCTGTAATCCCAGCACCCGGGAGGCAGAGACAGGAGGATTGCTGAGTTCGCAGCGGCTTGCCTGGGCACCATAGTGAGCTCAGGGCCAGCCTGAACTACAACGCGAGACCCTGTCTCAAAAAGGAAAAAAAAAAAAAAAAAGCAAAACAGAAAAGATCAGTTGGAGGGCGGGATCTGGGGAGCAATCCTGGGGCTGGTTCTGGTTGTGCCTCATTTCTTGAGCTGGCTTCATGTTACTTGACCTGTAAAAACCCACTGAGTCATACATGTCAAACGGCCTGTACTTTGTTGTGTGTACACTGGAGTCCAATAAAACCATCATGTAAACAAGAAACTCTGGGGGGGGGAGTGTGTGAAGATTTAGCTCAATGCTTCTGGCGCCTGCCTAGCAAGCATAAGGTCCCTGGTTCCATCCCTGGTAACTACATTCAACAATACCAGACATGGTGAATCATGCCCACCAGCCATCAGTACCACATACCACAATGCTGGACATGGTGGCTCTCACCTGTAATCTCAGCACTCGGGAGGCAGAGGCAGGAGGATTGCTGAGCTCGAGGCTTGCCTGGGCTACAAAGTGAGCACAGGGCCAGCCTGAACTACAAAGCAAGACCCTGTCTCAAAAAAAAAAAAAAGAAAAGAAAAGAAACTCGGCTGGATGGGATGATGTGTCTGCCAGACTTAGCAAACCAAAACAGAGGGTGCCCCACTACATCTGTATTTCAGATACACAAAGGCTAATTTTTTTAGCATGTTTGCCCCATGTGGTATTTGGTTGGATGCATCTGCCAACTATGGGAGGACCGACCATTTCCCCCACATTTTTTTTATTGTGGTTTTTCTTTTCTTTTCTTTTTTTGAGACAAAGTCTTAACATGTAGCCCAGACTGGCCTCAAACTCCCAGTGATCCTCCTGCCTCAGCCTCTCAAGTGTTGTAGTGACTTCCTGACCAACAGAGAAGTGCGTGGGGACCCAATTTTGCATTCCGTTAGCCTTGATTCCTTTCTGGGCCTCATTGCCCGCTGAGGAACATGGGATGGCAAATAAGAGTGCTTCACCACACTCCTCCCCACTGGACCAACTTCACACTCATGGGAATGCAGGCCCCTGCTGTGCCTCCAGGATGCACCAGCCCGAGGCCCACTCTTGCTTGCTCTCTGCCAGACCCAGCTTTCCAGCTGTTCCCGGGAGCCCACAGCAGCTGGGCTGGGAACACAGTGGGAGGTAAACGGCCCTGATGGGGCTGCCACCGCAGCACAGAGCACACTGAACAGCCGCATCTGGCCTTCATTAATCCCTGCTGGCCCCAGCAAGGCCACGGGAGGGGGAGGGACAGAGCGGCCGCACAGCAGGGCGCTGGCACTGGATCCAGAAGGGAAGAGGCGGGCCGGGTGGGTCAGGCCGGGCTGCAGTCCAGAAAGGAAAAAAAGCACCAAAACAGCAGTGTGGGCGTGAGTGGTCTCGGAGCCCACAGCTGACCGTGTCAGTCCCTCACCACATCTACCCAGCGCCTTTCATCCTAGGTGTCCCCCACTTCTCCCCTGAATGTTCAGTTCCCACCAGGATATAAGGCCAGAGCCCACTGCTTTTTATTTTCCAGTGGGAGGGTGTATTCTACAGGGAGACATGGCAGCAGGTCCTCCAACTGCCACCCTGTGCACAAGGGTAAGCTCAAAGCTGGCGGAGGCCAACCTTGGCCTCTTCCTCCCCGAGAAATGGCCCAACCCCACCTGGCAAGATGTCCTAGAGCTGTGGAAGCTCTGGCCAGGGGGCGGCGGCGAAGCCAGAGCAGAACCCGAGCCCTCCTGGCTGGGCAGCTGCTGTCATATAAGGCAAAGGATCCAGGCCAGCCTGGCCTCCGCCCTGTGCCTCCAGGGCCTCCACAAGACCAGGACACTGGATCACCACGCAGGGGAGGTGCAGCTGGGGACTATGTTCCTAAACCCACAGCACAGAGGATGTGGATGCTATTTCCCTGAGGGCCTCACAAGGGACACTGGGCTGGCACAGTGCAGGGCCAGGAAGGCAAAGCCCCTGGCCAGCCTGGGCCCCTGGGATTCAGGTTGAAACCACAGGACAGGGCACCCTGCCTCATTCCCTCACGGGGAGCCAAGCCTGCTCAAGGCTGTTTCCCCTAAAAGGCCACTGGGCACCTGGCCAAAGCTGTGAAGCGCCTTTTCCTTATGTCTAGGGCAGCTCAGGAAGCAGCGGCCACAGACTGTTCTGCTGTGGAAGGACTGGTGACACCTGCCCCAGGTGCAGCCTAGCATGCATCTCGGGCTCTTCATGCCACCTCTCTACCTGGTGGACACCTGTCACAGTTCCTGCTCCTCAACCCCTCACTGGGCATCTTCCACATTGCACATGAGTAAGTGCTACTCGGGCAGGAAGAGCCAGGGCTTAGGAGCTGGGTGACCCTTCAGTGCCTGCACCTCACTGTCCCAAGTCTACAAGTCTAGGGCTACCGCATTGCAATGCACAAGACCCACCCACAACATCTTGCATCGACGTGGACACGTCCCCCCATGTGAAACATGAGGATACTCCATGGCTGTCCTCTTTTGAGAAATGTCCCAGGCCAGGTGACAAGGGGCCAAGGGAGAGTGGTTTCCTTCCCAGACTCCTGGGAGGGGCACAGGGAGCCCCTGGCGTTAATCTGCTGAGTCCCTCTCCTGCCGGCCCCATATGTCCACCAGGCTCCTCTGGGGCTTCCGGAAGCCTCAGGCATCAGTGCCCAGCAGCAGACCCTATGGCTAATGTACATCTCCTTGGCAGCTCTGAGCACTAAGCAGTTAACAGATTGCACGACTGTCTTTTCTCACACGTCTAGCTGTCAAAGCCCATCTTCCCAATCCAGCTCCTAATTGAGCGTCAGGCCAACCCGTCAGGACTGATCTTCCGGGATCTTGGCATCGCTGTCACTTGCATTCCTGTCATCTGTGACTCGGCCCTTGCTTCACTAATGGCCTCACCTGGGGCTGGTTCTGCCCTGGCCGACCTGCAAGGGAAGGTGGAACCCAAAGGTGCTGTGGAGCTGCCTGCAGGTGGGCTCTGATTGGTTCACTGAATCCTATTCTCTGCCAGCTCACGTTCTGCATGTTGTCCCCAGGACAGGGTGATGGTCTCATCTAGTGTGCCAGGGAACCAGGCATGTGGACTCTACTGTCCTCCTCAGACTATGGTTCTGATTGATCAGTCAAGAGACATGAGGCTAGGCCAGGCACGGCTGCACAGACCTATGACCCTAGCATTCAGGAGCTTCAGACAGGAGGATTGTCACAAGTTCAAGGCCAGCCTGGATGACACCATGAGTTCGATGTCAGCCTGAACCACAAAGGAAGACCCTGTCTCAAAAAATAAATAATGGGACAGGAAACAGCTCAGTGGCACAGGCCTGCCTGGTGAACGCAAAGCTGAATTTTATTCCTGGTCCCCTTCAAACAAACAAACAAAAAAAGAACCAGACAACAATCTGGATGAATCACCACTTTCTCTGTTTTTAAATTTTTTTGTACTGGGGCTGGAGTGCAAATCCCAGCATTTTTTCTTTTCCTTAAATTGTGAGCATAGCTTAACTAGCACACTGGTGGCCTGACCCCAGCATCTCCTGGCCTGGTCCTTCATGTTACTTCTGTGAGCCCCTTTCCAGCCAGCCCCATGTGCACACAGCCTGACACTGACTCACATGCTATGTCCTCCTCCTGGTCTGGCATGGCTCATCGGCATGACCCCATCTTGACTCTTGTCCACCCAGTCTGGGTCCTTCTGAATTCTCCAGGCTTATTGGGCCTGGGCTACCTCCTTCCAGAACATTCTGGCCATCTCTGTTGTGCCTGTCCCCTACAACACTGAGCCCTGAAAAACCCATGTCCAAAGGAGGGTAGGACCCAGACAGGAAGGACATAGCAGGTGGGGACAGACTGTCACTATAGATGGGAGACACACCTTGTTGTGGACAAAGAGCAACAGAGGATGAAAAGCTAACAGGCCACAAATAAGGTGTGGCTGAAGAAAAGACCTGGAAGAAGCAGAACCATCTGGATCAGAGAGAAAGTCCTTAGGGAAGAAAGGGAGACCCAGGTGTGTGCTCCCATGTTACAGGGAGCAGGGCCACCGCTGTTCCTGGAGAGAGCAGATTTCTACAACAGGAAGTATGGAATTTACTGGGCCAAGGAGGCTGACTAGATATTTGGGGGTTTTTTGGTTTGTTTTTATTATTTTTGAGACAAGGTCTCGCTTTGTAGTTCAGGCTGGTCCAGAGCTCACTATTATATAGCCCAGGCAAGCCTCGAACTCAACAATCCTCCTGCCTCTGCCTCTCCAGTGCTGGGATTATAGGCTTGCGTGAGCCACCATGCCCAGCATAACTGGATATTTGAACAGTGGCTTCCGGGAGGCCTGAAGGGGACAGGGGTTTGGGAATGGATCAGGAGCCATGTCATGGTGGTGAATGCCTGTAATCCCAGCAATCAAGAGGCTGAGGAGGATTGCTGGAAGTTCAAAACCAGTTTGGGTAAACAGTGAGTTCAAACCCAGTCCAAACTACATAGTAAGACCCTATCTCAAAAACCAAAAGCTTGGGGAGGGCAGCCAGAGATTTAGTTCAGTGGTTTTGGCACCTGCCTAGCAAGGGCAAGATCCCTGGTTCGATCCCTGGTAACCACAAACAACAATACTGGGTGTGGTGACTCACACCCACCAGCAATCAGTACCACATACTACAATGCTGGGCATGGTGACTCACGCTTGTAATCCAACACTCTGGAGGCAGAGGCAGGAGGATTGCTGAGTTGAGGCTTGCCTGGGCTACATAGTGAGCTCGGGGCCAACTTGAAATGCAAAGTGAGACCCTGTCTCAAAAAAAAACCCAAAAAACAAAAACAAAAATCTTGGGGAGCTCCAGCATTCCCTAGGCCAAGAGACAGTTTGCCCAAGAAGGGCCCAGTGAAGGTTGCTGTTCCTTGTCCCCTCTCTTCAAAGCACCCAGCTGGTTAAATCCAGACGTAGGTCCAGAGAGAGGGACACAGGACCATCCACCCCAACTTCTGGGCAGAGGTAGGGAGGACTCAGGATGGGTGTCTGCATTCTGCAAACTCCTCCTTGTTCCCAGATTCATTGTCTCTGTCACATAAGCAAAGAAAAAGCTGAGAGCCAACATGGGCATCCGCGTATGTCTAGTTTTCACGGACCACTGTGACACATTGGAGAGGCAGAGGACGCCAGACCTCAAGCCAGGAAGCTAACCCTGGCCACCATGACAGCTGCACAGAGGGCTGTTGAGACATGAGTCCCAGCATGTTCCAGGGAGACCCAAGGAAGGTCACGAACCAGCCCCATGTCAGGAGAGCCTTCCTGGCCGTCATCAAAGGTCTGGCTTCCTGGATATCGGTGTGCTGAGCCAGAAGGGCTCTGCATGTGGAAGTGACTCAGTCTCTTGTGACAGTTGTCACACTGTCCAGTGCTCTAGTGAGCGAGGTGTGGCCACGGGTGTGAGATCACACAATGGCTGGGTGTGGGGTTAGGAGCAGGCAGAAAGGAGCCAGACCCGAGGGTTGGCTGAGGCAAGATGTGGGCACACAGGGCCTGTTACGTTATTTGCTCTATTTTGTGTATGTTTGGAAATTATGAAACTTTTTAAATAAAAGTGGTTCTGGTTAAATGGGGAGAACAGGCTCTGGTAGGGAGAACAGAACGTCCATTAAGGGAAGAAGAAAGCAGCCCCCAAACCAAAGCCACCTGTGTTAATCCCAACACCCTAAGATTACTTTTTTCCCAGTAATATTGCCACTTTACATTTGCTTTTATGGTCTTTTTTCTCCCCAGTACTGGGAATTGAACTCAGGACCTCATGTACAATACCATTGAGTCCCACACTTTTTTTTAATGATTTAGCATTATTTCCTGATCACCTTCCTTTTTTTTGTTGTTGTTTTGAGACAGGGTCTTCCTTTATAGTTCAGGTTGGCTCTGAACTCACTATGTAGCTCAGGCAGGCCTCCAACTTGAGGCAATCCTTCTGCCTCTGCCTCCTGAGTGCTGAGATTACAGGCATGTGCTACCACACCCAGCTTCCTGTTTCTCTTCTTGAGACAGAGTCACACTTTTGACATTTCTGGTTTCGCCTGGCTTCTTCTGTCACTGCTGAGTACTATGGAACATCCTGGAGTCTTGGTGGAACTGACGTCATTTCCAATTGTTTCAGTATCATGACCATCAGTATACTATGCCTTGCACGATAAATCTCCTACTATCTGACTCCTCTAGTTAAGCTGTGGGGGGTATGCACATCTTCGAGTCATCTGCTTGCTTTTGCCAAACAGCCCTGCAGAGGGGTCACGCTGGCCCACACCCAGGCTCCTTGCCCTGCCAGTCCCAGGAAGGCCCGGTCCTCACACCGGCTGCCTCCTGGTGAAGCACATGTGCAGGGACCTGCCTCAGATGCCCCTGTCACTGCTCAGCAGGCTCAGCCCCTTCCCTACACCACTGGCCGCTCCGCTCTGAGGCAGCAGGCCTGGCAGCAGTGGTGGCTCTGGGCACTGATGAACAGTTGTAGAGGGCGAGGAGCCAGAGCTCCTGCTCCAGGCTCAGTCCCCACTGAGGACCAAGAACAGAAGCCCAGGGAGACAGACCCCAGGGGTCACCTTCCCAACACAGACTTCCCTCTTCCCACTGGCCAATGTCGGGTGATTTTAGTATTTACTGTCCCTTTGCTTTTTGGGGAATAGGGTCTTGTTACATGGCCCAGGCTGGCCTGGAACTCACAGTGATCCTCCTGTCTCAGCCTCCTGAGTGCTTACACGTGTGCACCGCCATACCTGGCTTATTTACTCTTGTTTGCTACGGTTAAGCTCCTTGATCTATGGCAAATCCTGTGTAGCCACCACCTTCATCTGCACAGGGCCGGGCGTGCGGCCCCAGGGTCAGCGGGAGCATCTCCTTTGTCCTTCCCAAACTGAGTAGTCCAAGGCAGTGACAGCCCCTCACACCACAGCCCGCCAGATTTCCTGGGCATTCTGGGCACAGGGCCCAGTGGGGCAGCCAGCAGCACGGGCAGAAGGGCTGGCCAGCTCCTGTGACCATGCCGCCACCGTGGGGAACGTGGAGGGGCTGTGCCAACCGGAGACCATGCTGTGCACAGTGGGGCGAGGAAGAGACTGGAAGCCATTGCAACCCGTCTGGAGGACAGCCAAACACAGGCAGCCGGGAGCACGCGAGCACGGAGATGGCAAGGGAAGGCAGCTCCAGGCCAGGTCTGGTGCATTTCCACGTCTGTTCCTTTGTGTCCCTTGAATGTTTTATCCATTTGGGAAATTAAATAAAATTTCTACACAAATAACACTCATCCCAATAAGGAAGTCCTTTCCCTACTGAAGCTCCTGGTCCTGGTTGGTATTGATGAAGGAGGATGAAGTAGGAGGATTTCTCTGAGTTCATAGCCTGTGAGTTCATGGCCAGCCTGTACCCAGTAAGATCCTGTCTCAAATAACTAACTAACCCAAAGCCCCCAGCCTGAGGCAGCAGCCCATGGAGGCAACTGTCCCAAGGGTAGATGAAGGATATCCTCCTTCTTTCACTCTGTAGCACTGAAGGCTGTGTTCACTGGCCTATTAAGACAAAGGTCCCCAGGCCGGAGGGTTAGCTCAGTGGTTCTGGTGCCTGCCTCGCAAGCACAAGGTCCTGAGTTCGATCCCCGGTGACCACATACAATGTTGGGCGTGGAGACTCACGCCCACCAGCAATCAACACCACATATCACAGTGCCAGGTGTGGTGGCTCACGCTTGTAATCCCAGCACTCAGGAGGCAGAGGCAGGAGGATTGCTGAGTTCGAGGCTTGCCTGGACTACATAGTGAGCTCAGAACCAGCCTAAACTACAAAGCGAGATCCTGTCTCAAAAAAAAAAAAAGACAAAGGTCCCCACGCTATGATCCCTGTGGCTGGCACAGCAATGAGCAGCATCACTGGTCTGGCCTGTGATGCTCCGGATCTATTGGGAAAGGATGGTGATTTATACAAAAGAAGCTGCTGGGCCCACCAGCTCTTTGGGGTGGAAAAACATCAACTAAATCCTTGTCTTCTACCTAAGGAATGGATTTCAGGTGCAAAGAAGCTGTGGGTCCAGGGTTATACAAGACCTGGGAAAAACAGAACGAGACTCTGGGTCTTAGGGTGGAGAAGGCCACTCCTGAGGACACAGAGCAGTAATTATATGAGGCCCAGTCAACTCTGCGCTGCCCACGCCACTCTCCCGTAACTTCAAGTCTCCCTTAAAAATTCTGCTGGGCCTGGTACCACACATGCACGAGCTGAGTGATCTGGGGGCTGAGGCAGGAGGGTCGCCACGAGTGTGAGGCCAGCCTGGGCTGCACGGCAAGACTGTCTCAAAAACCAGTAGAAGAACATCCAGCTTGCTCCATGATATCACACAGAGACTTTAAAATGGTAATTTACAATTTAGGAGAAGACACAGCAATTCAGTCATTGCAACATATGCAGTGAGTAACATGTACGTCAGCACAGAAGATAAATGACCTAACAGAGGAATGGGTAAGGAGCCTGTGGGTCACTTATAGTAAAAGAAACAACAGAACCACTTTCACTGGTAATCAGGAAAATAAACAGCAGAGTCACAGAATGGCAACAACATTCATCCAAGTACAGAAACAGGACTGAGGAGACACTTTAACAGGAAGTGCCCAACCATGTGGGGGCATATTAACCAGTGTAGCTTTGTTTTTTTAGAGCAAAATTTAAATGTAAAGACTTTAGGACTGCAATTTCCCTTCCAGGAGTTCATCTTAGAGAAGGGTTTACAGAGATGCCTAAAGCTAGTACATGGGGACTAGGATGGTCCCTGGGGGAACAACCAGGGTCAGGAACTGGTTTTTGTGCCACCAAGGAATACTACACAGCTGTGCAAAAGAAGACCCCATCACAGACACACATACACAGATGTGTAAGGTGTGTATTTGAGGAAAACAATCCAAGCAACATAGGCCTGTGGACCATACAGCCTTGGCCCTGGGTGGGCAGACAGCAGGAAGCCTGGAAAGGCAAAGCCACAGCACCCACATGTGTCTGTAGAGTAAAGAGGTGGGCAGGAGAAGGCACAGATGTCTGCTGTGCTCCAGGCAAGAAGCCTTAGCAAGAGGAGGTGGGAGGGTGAGGAAGGGACTGGCACTGGGGAAACGAAACCCAGGATCTTCTTCACTCTGAGCTCCATCCCTGCCCTCCTTTTAAATGTAGAGACAGGGACTTGCTAAGTCACTAGCTTTCCCAGGCTGGGCTCCACCTCGTGATCCTCCTACCTCAGCCCCCCAGAGTGCCAGGATGACAAGAGTGCACCCTCCACACCAAGCTGGGCACAGGACTGAAGGGTGAGAAGGATAAAGAGGTGGTGATGGAGGAACCCCTAGGACCACCGTTTCTGGCCTGGGCACAGAGTAGGGACCAGGAGGCTGGGCCTGTTTAGAGAAGACAGAAAGAATCCCAGGGGCCAGGGCAGGGCTGGGTGCCACTGGCTGAAACACCAGGAGGCCTTGGGGAGGACTCCAAGAAGCCTGGTTCTTTCAAAACAATGTGGAAGTTGCCCTTCAGGACCACTGAGAGGCCATAGCTTCACAGGGACAGAGCAGCACGGGCCTATCTGGAAAGGCAACCTCTCCAGGCTGGCATGGGAGGGCTCGCTCTGTCCCCGCAGGAAGGAAGGACACTGGGGAGGATCTGCTCTGGAGGGGCAACTCCGGCTGTGTGCCCTTTTTCATTTTTCTTTTGCTTTTCATTGTACTGAGGGTGGATTCCAGGGCCTCCTGCCTGCTAGGTAAGCTCTCTCCCACTCAGCTACATTCCTAGGGTGTGCATGCATGCGTGTGTGCGTGGGTGAGTGCGTGTGTGCATGCGTGCGTGCATGTGTGTGTGTGTGTGTGAGAGAGAGACAGGATCTCACTTTGTAGTTCAGGCTGGCCCTGAGCTCACTATGTAGCCCAGGCAAACCCTGAACTCAGCAATCCTCCTGCCTCTGCTTCCTGAGCGCTGGGATGACAGGCGGGAGCCACCGTGGCCGGCATTGTGGTGTGTAGTACTGATTGCTGGTGGGCGTGAGTCACCATGCCCGGTACTGTTGTATGTGGTTTTTGGGGATTGAACCAGGGACCTTGTGGTTGCTAGGCAGGTGCAGGAACCACTGAGCTAAATCTCCGGCCTACCTAGGGCTTTTAAAACAATTCTGAGACAGGGTCCAAGGTGCCTAGGCTGTCCTCAAACTTTGGATCCTCCTGCCTCAGCTTCCCCAAGTAGCTAAGATTACAGGCAGGTACCACTATGCCTGGCTTGGCCAAGAGATTTCCTCCTGGGTTGAATTGCTTGTTTACATCATTCATCATCAATCATCCAAAAAGAATTTCCCAAGCACCAACAGCCTGCCAGGGGCCCTGACCAGGTGCCTGCTCTCATAGAGGGGTGAGGAGGGGAGAGGCAACAATCGGAGCAGAGAGTGAGGTAATTCTGGGGAGAGAAACACTATGCAGAGACAGAACCATAGGGATGGTGCTTTGTACTTCTGGCTCTGACTTCCAGGGCCTTTGAAGGGGGACCCACCTGCCCCGGGCGGTCATGTCCAGAAAGAGCTGCACAACAGCCAGCAGGTTGTGGTGGTGGTCGGATATCCAGCTGAGGGCACAGCACAGGGGCTGCAGCTGCGGACAGAGATGGGAAGGGCTGCAGGGAAGCCACCTCCCCTGGCCCAGCCCACTTAGGGAGGAAGGGGCGTCGGGGTTGGGGTCAGGGTGCAGAGCAGTGCTCACTTGGCCAGGCCACTCGTGGACACACTCCAGCAGTTGCAGCAGAAGTTGCTGGAGGTCAGTCTTGGGCAGCAGGCGGAGCCCCACATCCAGGCTGGCCCGACACAGAAGCTGCATCAGGCCCAAGAGGCTGGCATCGGTGTAGACCCCGGGCCGGGAGTAGACACACAGTGTCAGGAACTGGAAGGAAGGGACACCAGGGTGGGGTGGCCGCAGTGGGAGGATGCGAACAGCAAGGATAGGACCCCTGTGGCCAGGCTGGGTAGAAGTGGAGAACAGGAAGTAAGGGCCAGCTCTGGCCCAGCGGGCTCACCTTGGAGATGTGGCTCAGGCTCATGTCCAAGGCCACCTCCTGAGGCCAGTCCTGCTGTTCCCTGTCCTCATGCTCTTGTGTCCTAAGGTGAGCCAGGGACAGCAAGGACATGTTAGCGGGACAGACACAGAAGCTGGCACCAGGGGGCATAGGGCAGAGGGGGAGGGCTTGAGACCAGCCATCCACAGCCACATGGGTCAGATCCACCACAAACGCAAAGGTTTGAAGACGATGCAGGTCCCAGGAGCCACGTGGAGAGCAGTGCCGGGGTGTGGCCCGGGGTCTGGACCGGCCAGAGTCACCTGTGCCCTGCCTGGGTCACCGACTGGGAGCTCCCGGGTCCTCACCACAGAGGCCTGGCCCAGGCTCCTCAACAGGGCAGCTGGCTCCGCCAAAGGTCACAAGGTGGGGACGGAGAGAGGAGAAGGATGGGAGGAAGAAGAAGAAGGAGGAGGAGAAGAGAGAAGAGCCAGAGGAAGGAGGGGAAGAGGAAAGAGAGAGAGGAGGAGCGGGAAGATGAAGAGCAGGGGAAGATGCAAGCCATGGCGAGCTTGGCCTGTCCTAACTTTGCCGCGGCAGGGATGCCCACGCCCCACTGACCTCCCCGCTGTGGCACGGAGGGGCTCCCTGGGGAGACAGTGACAGGTCCTGCTGCAGCCCAGAGGGCCTCCCTGCACCACTCCTGCTCATGCCCCCTGGACGGCACACGCATGGAACCCACAGAGGGGGTGATATGAAACCTGTGAGCCGAGCGCAGCCTGCAGTGGAGGCTGCAGTGGAAGTGAACGCCCAGGGCAGCCAGGGCCAGTCACATGCAGGGTGGCAGTGACGGTAGTTATGCCACACCAGCTCCCACTACTTCCTGGACACACAGTCCCTGGGCAGGAGACAAGTGGTCTAGGCCTCTCTAACTCCTCTCCTGTTAGAAGACCATTGCTGATTACAGAGGAGTGACTTCGTGGCCAAGAATGGCAGGCTCCAATGTGGCTACTATTGTGGGAATGGAAGAACACTGCTCTTTTATTCTAAGCCCACGCTGGCCTCCAACTGTGGCGATCCTCCTGCCTCAGCCTCCTGAATGCTGGGACCACAGGCGTGTGCCACCACACCCAGCTCAGAGTGTCGTTATGGGGGAAAATCTCTGTTCTTCACATTTTGGCACTGGTCCTGCCTCTCAGAGGGGAAAAGGACAAATCCGTCTCCTGGGACCTGGAATGTTGGCACCACCAAATCAAACCTGGTAGAGAGGGAGGCAGAGGCCAGAGCCTCCCCGAATTTAGCACTTGTTAGGGCCAAGCATAGGCGGGGCTGGCATCAGCGCCCACAGTGCAGGACAGGCCTGTGTTTGGGGGAAGGTGCATCCGGCTCAGGACAGCCAGTGAGCGTGCATGGGTACACAAGCCCCTGGGCAGTGTTCAGGACCCAGGGCTGGGCAGCCAGCTGATGTAGAGACAGGTTTTCAGCCACTCTGCCACTGCCAAGGGAAGGAGGAGCAGAGGAAGTGTGATCAGGCCACACATCTTCTGAGCTGTGGAGCCCAAGTGCAGCTGTGCCAGAGCCCTCGCCTCCTGGAGTACGATGCCAGCCTCCCCGGCCTTGCCGTGGGAATGGCACTGGAGTCCTCTGCCTCCTGTCCCTGGGACCCATCCGTGCCAGTGCAGGGTCCTGGAGCCAGGGCACCAGCAGCCAGGCAGACCCATTCCCTTCCTGGGCACTGAGCCACCTGGTGGCACTGTCCATCTGCCCCCTACTCCATGGCCACACTGGAGCTGTCATAAGGAAGCCATGTTGAGCTAATGGAAGGGGGCTAGCGACATTTTTCCTGGACCAAATGACATTGTTGTGCAAGGTCAGCTGCCATAGCCTCCAGATGAGGAGGATGTCCTTCCAATGTGCTAAGCGTCACTCATTTACCCACCTGGCCCTGCAGAAGGCAGCCCTTTCTGAGTGCCAGGTGGTCTTCGGCCCCGGCCCCAGACCATGGTGCTCTAACAGATGGCCTACGTGGTCCAGCGGCAGGACTAAGCCTTTCAAAATGATTTTTTTTTCAGACAGGGTCTCTTTATATAGTTCAGGCTGGCAGTGAGCTCTCTGTATGACACTGAACTCATGGCAATCCTCCTGCCTCAGCCTCCTGAGTGCTGGGAAGGGACTATAGTTCCAATACTACCTGCTTCCTGCACACAAAGGTCAGTAAGCAGCAAATCTTGGGTAAACTGGGTAAGAGGAAGTGGATCTGTGCAGAGTGGGTGGTAAAGTCCCCAAGGTCACTTCTACTTAGAGGAGGAGCCTAGTAGCCCTGGGATCCCTTCCTCTCCCCCTCCCTTGACATGAGTTTGGTTTGAGTGTGCTGGAGGCTGAGGCAGGAGGATCACCATGAATTCAGAGCCAGCCTGTTCTTCACAGTGAGTTCAAGGCCAGCCTTAAGTTAACAGTGAGACCTTGCCTCAAAAACCAATAATAATAATAATACACTACTTCTTGGGTGGGATCCTGTGTGGGGGAAGCACAGTATTATAGGTAGAAAAGTCAGCTAGACACGAGTAGGCAGATAGAGAACCCTTGTTAGGACAGCCCTTGTTAGACAGCCCTTGAAAGACTTGCAAAAGACATCCTCAAAGGTCAACACCATAAATGAGGAACTACACTTCCAGATAGCAGTCACCAGCAGACCTCATCTCCCAGGATGGAATGTTAAAATCCAGCCCCTCCCTGGAATGCAACAATTGCAAAATCCCCAGATAATGGGCAGGACCTTGAACCACCTGGAGGAGTCTCTGGACAAGCAAGACCCTCTAGGGGTGGATTTCTCAATGGACCCTATTCAATCAAAAAGTTGCTGAAGTAACTATACTTGTCATTTACCCATTGGTTAGCCACGGTTTGCCCATTTCTTTCAAATCTTATTGGAAGCCCCCACTGTACTCATTGGTCAATTGTAACCCATCTACCGTTTTTGAATCTTATTGGTAACCCCCCTATTTCAGACCCGCCTCACCTCCTGGCTTTGCTCCATAAAAGCCCTCTAAAAAGTGAGGTAGGGGGGTTACTCACTTTCTGGGCCCCCCTTCTGTCTCTCTTAAGGCAGCTTTCTCTCTCAATAAAATTTTCTTCGATTTTTAGAGAACACGAACTCACGTTTCAGGTGGGGAGTTAGGTCTTAACTCTCCTATGTCAACAGGACCCACCTGCTGCAGGGTCCCAGTGGGCAAATGGTCAGGCTGTTGGCCCCTAGACTCTGGAACAGCTCGGCTACCTCCTCTGGCGAGGGGCACCAGGGCCGCACATCTTCTTCAACAGGAATGGCAGGCGAGTCGCACTGTTCTGGTGGCAAGGACTCTGTACAGCTGTCCTGCGGTCCAACTCCACTGCCACCGTGGGTGTCACCTACAGATGGACACAAGAGAGGATCTGCAGGTGCCTGCTGGAGCCTTGGGACCCTGAGGCCGTGCAGGGCTTGCGGTGCAGGAGGCTGGACTGGGCACACCAGGCCGCACCATACCTCTTGTGACACAAGCCTGGGGCGCTCCCTCTCCAAGGCGAGGCACAGGCTGGTCCCTGCTTCCCCACCAAACACAACATTGCAGCAGTCTATGCATGTGGATGAGAGGCCAGCTGCCACCTGGGCCGCCCGCCCCCTTGCCTCTCTCAGACCCGGCCAGGATAGAGAACAGACAGGTCTGGACAGTGCAGCTGCCGGCGGGGCTGCCCCAAGCTCCATGCAACACCCCACTGCACCGGCGCCCTGTGTATCAGTCTACCTGCTGTCACTCCCTGGATTTTGGTTGTTTTTTTTTTTTGAGAGAGAGGGTCTTACTCTTCAGTCAGGCTGCACTCTGACTTGTAAGCAGGAGCCTTGGTGCTGGGGTGACGGCAGGCACCATGCTGCTGGTCTCTCCTTTAGGGTGCATGTTCTGCCATGTGGGGAAAATACCCAGGGTGGATCAATAAATGCAAGAGAGAGCCAGGCATGGTGGTGCACATACAACTCTCGGCACTTAGGAGGCTGAGGCAGGAGGACTGCTGTGAGTTCAAGGCTTGCTTGGGGTACATAGTGAGCTCAGGGACAACCTGAACTACAAAGCGAGATACTGTCTCAAAACAAAAACAAAAACAAAACAAAACAAAACAAAATCTCAAGAAGAAAAAACATGCAAATGAGTGTTCCACAAAAGCCACCGGTCAGAGGAGCAGAGCTTGCTCAGGGAAGAGACACTGACTGTGGGTGTGGATGGGGCAAGGCAGGGCACCCGCCACGGGGAGTGGCAAGGCAGACTGGACTGAGCAGGCCTGGCAGGTCCGGGCAGAGGCAGGCTGGGCACAGAGCCGGAGGCTGGGCCAAGAGGGACTTCTGCAAGGGCCCAGGAGAAAGTTTCCTAAAGTCGGGCAGAGCAGCTCCAGCTGGCGGTGTTGCACCCAGCAGGCATCGAGTGTCTGTAAATGTGTACGGCTCTTCGGGACTCACCAAACAAGTAATTAGACTCTGGGAGAAGGAAAAACTCTCTCGGGTGTCATTTTTCCTTCTCAGGCAGCTGAACGGGTGAAGGAGCAGTAATGCTACCCTCGGCCCCTCCACACTGCCAGGGAGAGTGAGCGGAGTCCGCGAAAGATAAGGAGGGTGCACAGGAGAGAGCGTGTCCCAGGCCGTGTGCAGGCATGTGGATGTATGCGTGTGTGTCTGTGTGCGCACACTGTGCACCTGGGCAGTGTGACCTCAGGGAAGGGGGAGGGAATCCACACCGTGCCCACACCCCCGGTCATCCCCACTGCAGGGGAGCAGAGTTAGAGGGCCTGGCTGCCCTGGGACACATCGGTCCGTGTAGAGCGGGAGCTGGCCACGGGGACAGGAACACACACCCGAGCCCATAATTAACATGCCGTAAGTAGGCCACTCGCTCAGCTTTTCCCGCCACATCTGTCCCAGACAGGGGACCGCTGAGAGCTGACACAGGGGAAAAGCTGCACGTGCCGCTGCCAGGCTGTGTCCCTGACTCTGCTGCTCTGTGACAAACTGCAGTGCTCTGGGTGATGCCTGGGAAGGATCCAGGGCCAGTGGCCCAAAGTGGGTGGGCAGCCCTTGGCCCCTAGATGGAGATCAAACCAGGGGTATGGGAATAAAACGGGTTTGAAATAAAAACGTCTGCAGGGCCGGAGACTTAGCTCAGTGGTTCCAGCACCTGCCTGCCTCACAAGCTCCAGGTCCTGAGTTTGATCCCAGTAACCACATACAGGGCTGGGCGTGGTGACTCACGCCCACCAGCAATCAATACCACATACCACAGTGCCGGGCGTGGTGGCTCACGCTTGTCATCCCAGCACTTGGGAGGCAGAGACAGGAGGATTGCTGAGTTCCAGGCTTGCCTGGGCTACATAGTGAGCTGAGGGCCACCCTGAACTACAAAGTGAGACCCTGTCTAAAAAAAAAAAAAATCAAATCTGCAGGCCTGGTTCCTGCCCTGGCCCTCCCTGTGCCAAGTCCATCCCAGCCTGGCAGGTGTCATGGCACGGATGAGTCCTCAGGACGTGGCCGCTACTCTTTTTGTTTACTTGAGACACCATCTCTGTGTAGCCCAGACTAGTCTCAAACTTGCAGTGATCCTCCTGCCTCAGCCCCTTGAGGGCTGCGATTTCTCCCCTACCCCTTATCCCAGACTCCAAGAGACCTCGGGAGGAGGAAGGCCACCAGCCAGAGTTCCTATGAAGGGTGGGGCTGGTTCCTAAAGAAAGGGCTGAGCCCCAGTACTCCCTGGGGGGATTGGGCCTCCAACATTCCCAGGAGGCCCAATCTCACCATCCCTCCCTGCCCTCAAGACTTCCCTTCCCTCAGTTTTAAATCCTCAAATTGAAATGTTTCAAATCACTGGCTTTAGCTAATTAGCTTTAGCTTCAGTCATTTAAATGATATTTACTCAAAAAATGTTGGACGGCAGTGGTGCAACTCTGAATGTGTGGAGGGTCTGGCTGTGAGAGACTGAGGGACCAGACCCCACTCTCTCAGCCAAAAGCAGGCCCATAGGAAGGTCTGGAGTGACAATGGACCTGTGGGAGGGGCAGACAGGTTGGGGGGGGGGGCAGTGTCATCATCACAGGACCTGTGAAAACCTTTTTCTTGGGGTGCTCAGGATCAAACCCGGGCCCCCACATGTGCTACACACATGCTCTGCATGCAGTATTCCCCAAGCCCCCCCCCCTTTTTTTGGGGCATCAGGGATGGAATTTGGGACCTTTTGTTTGTGAGGCAGGCACTGGAACCACTGAGCTAAATCCTCAGACCTGTATTTTGTTTGTTTGAGACAGGGTCCCGTTTTGTAGTTCAGGCTGGCCCTGAGCTCACTATGTAGCCCAGGCAAACCTCGAACTCAGCAATCCTCTTGACTCTGCCTCTGAGTTCTGGGATTACAGGCACAAGGCACCACACCTGGCTATTTTGGTTTTTTTTTTTTGCTTTTTTTTGAGGCAGGGTCTTGCTTTGTAGTTCAGGCTGGCCCTGAGCTCACTATGGTGCCCAGGCAAGCCGCCGAGAACTCAGCAATCCTGTCTCTGCCTCCCGAGTGCTGGGATTACAGGCGTGAGCCACCACGTCCCGCATTGTGGTAGTGGTATGCGGTGCTGATTGTTGGTGGGCATGTCTCCACGCCCAGCATTATATGTGGTTACCGGGGATCGAACTCAGGACCTTGCGCTTG
>PVIC010037681.1:0-17898 GCA_004025085.1 Thryonomys swinderianus | reverse complement strand
TACAATTTATATACATCTCAAAATCATGTATAACATTGGGGAATTTGTACCAGTATATGATACAAGTTAATTCTCATTTTTAACCCATATCCCTACCCACCCACACCTCCTCACCCCCCCTTTATACATGCTCTTTTATTTTCTTTCTGAATCATATTTATTCCTTCCCTTCATCACATTCCCACACAAAGTTTCCTATAGAAATTTTGCAGTCTATAAAAGTTGTCATACTTTCTAAAGCTCATTTGCATCTACAGGTGTTCATGTCAAAGAGAAGATCCAGTAATTGTCTATCTGTGATCTATTGATTTCACTTATTAGTATATCTTCCAGGTGTCTCCATTTGCACCTAAATGGATCAATCTTGTCATTCTTTATGGCAGAGTAATACTCCATTTTATAAAAAAAAAACACATCTTCTTTATCCACTCTCCAGTTGATGGGCATTTGGGTTGTTTCCAAGATTGAGCTATCACGAACTGAGCTGCTATGAACAATGGTGTACATCTATCTTTCCAATGTGAGTTTTTAAATTCTTTTGGGTATATTCCCAGCAGGGGGATAGCCGGGTCAAATGGAACCCCTAGTCCTAGTTTTCTGAGAAATCTCCACACAGATCTCCACAATGGTTGCACAAGTCTGCAATCCCACCAACAGTGGAGAAGGGTTCCTTTCTCCCCACAGCCTCGCCAGCATTTATCATTGGTTGATTTTGTGAACGTGGCCATTCTTTGTGGAGTGAGATGAAATCTCAGTGTTGTTTTCATTTGCATCTCTCAAATGACCAGTGATGTTGAACATTTCTTCATATGTTTCTTGGCTGCTTTGACTTCTGCCTCTGAGAAGTGTCTGTTCATTTCAGATGCCCATTTTTAATTGGGTCCTTAAACTTGGGGAGGCTGATCTATTTGAGTTCTTTATATATTGTAGATAATAGCCCTTTGTCTGATAAACAGCTAGTAAAGATTTTTTCCCATGTTGTTGGTTGTCTTCTAGCAGTACCAGTGACTTCTGTGGCTGTGCAGAAGCTTTTCAGTAGAATGAGATCCCATTTGTTTATTCTTTCTGCTAGTTCTTGTGCTATAGAGGTTTTATTCATAAAGTCTCTGCCTAAGCCAATGTCTCCAAGTGTTTTACCTAGCCTGTTTTCCAGCAGGCTTATTGTTTCTGTTTTAATGTTTAAGTCTCGTATCCACTGTGAGTTTAGTTTTGTGCATGGTGAAAGAGATAGGTCTAGCTTTAGCTTTTGGCAGGCCAAAGCCCAGTTTTTCCAGCAACATTTGTTAAAGAGGCTGTCTTTCTTCCATTGGGGATGTTTGGCTTCTTTGTCAAGATAGAATTTAAACAAAGGTGTGAGATTATGCTATTAACCTAAGTGAGGAGACTTCTGTCAGTATCTATGTTAATGTAAGTATAACATGAAAATTTGCATTTTTGCTTATTAATTAGAATGTATTTTCTCTATGTTTATTTATAAGGCAGTTATTAAAAAGAGACAAGATCTATTCATTATAGATATCATCTGTGAGGCAGCATTCATCATCACTCAGAGATACTGTTTGGATTTCTTTGACTTCCCATCATGCAGAATCTAGTCTATAATCACAGTGAGTAAATGATGACAACTGAATGTAGATACCGATGCACTTACTGTGTAGGTAAAAATCATTTTCCACCTGCTGTACATGATGGACCAGAAAAAACTCCAACTGTATTTCTACTTAAGAAGATAGAGGGTACCAACATTTCAAAGCCAGAGATATGCTATACACATGGATTATTTGGGAACATTGGCATCCTGTGCTTCTCAGCTCCTTGGTTCTCCAGAGAAAGTATCCTGGATGGAATCCCTAGATTAGCGTGTCTGCTCTCAAAGCTAAGGGAGTTCCACCTTTCTCTAACAGAACACTGCCTTATAAGAAATCCTTTTGCACTCGAATGGATGGAAGTACCAACTCTTTGAGAAAGGAAGAACTTACTAGAAGAAAGAAATGTATTCAAATGAACTTACTGATAGGAACAAAAAGGTATAAACTGAAGAACAATAAAAATGTCAATATGACAAAGTTGAAGAATTTTAACTCAGAAATAGAGGCAGCTGGAAGCACACTTTCCTCAGTGAAGGTTATGAGAAAAGTAAAGGAGAAATTAACTAACAAAAGCTATGTCGATGCAACATCAAAACAGCCCATCAATCAGTTTACTGTTTCACTCAATCAATGAAATACGTAGTTCACTTGAGGTTGTCCATGTTGACAGTGAAATCAATAAATGCTTGAGTGAATTCTTTATTTTTAAAGTGTCACATTTTAAGAAATGGGTGAATCAGACAAATGACATAGCGGGAGAGAATTAACAGAAGACGATGAAAATACCCAACATTAAGAAAACTAACAAAACTTTCCACACTAGAGGAAAAGAAAGAGTTCTAAATGTTTTATTTGTTAATATATTCTGAACAGTCACATCTAGTTCAACACATTAATTATATAGCTAATGTCAAGCAAGGCCACAGGAAAAACTAATTAAGCCAAATATATTACCTATTGACAAAAGATCTGTCAGTATAATTTAGTCTTTTTTTCATATAGAATGTAAAGGAAAGATAAAGACTGCTTTCCTGGCTGGGCTAAAACCTTAAAACATAATCATTTTCATATACTTCTTTTATTCTATCCAGAATAAATTCTCCCTTAAAATTCCTACACCTGAAATAGGCAAACAAAGGGGGAAGGTTGCTAGACTTCCCTATTTGTAATAGGAAGAAGGAAAACTAAAAATGATGATGACATATTCAGTGGGTGGTGTACTCCTAATACATAACTATCCAGGGAAGAAATAGTAAGATGTTTGTACTCATGTGCAATTTTTTTGCTTTAAAGAAACATACACACTATTTCAAGAAAAGCACATTTCTACTATATAGTACCACATACATACCCTGAAACAGTGTTGTGCTAACTTTAGTTCTCATACAAAGGCTGGGTTAGGATCTGCTATGAAACTGTGTTTTTAACAAGGTCTCAAGTGACCATAAAGCTATTGGTCCATGACCACACTATAAGGGTAGGACTCTAATGTAAATTAAATTACAAATTGAGCCTTAGAAGTCATGTTTAAGTGTCATAAACTGAAAACTAATTTTATAGGGTTGAGAAATAAAATCTCAGAGTAATATGATGACCTAATTCTTACAACACCTTATTTAAATTTTTTTTTTTTTTGAGACAAGGTCTAGCTTTGTGGTCCAGGCTGGCCCTAAGCTCACTATATAGCCCAGGCAAGCCTGGAACTCAGCAATCCTCCTGCCTCTGCCTCCCGAGTGCTGGGATGACAGGTGTGAGCTGCCACGCCTGGCACTGTGGTCTATGGTATTGATGGCTGGTGGGCGTGAGTCTCCATGCCCAGCATTGAATGTGGTTACTGGGGATCGAACTCAGGACCTTGTGCTTGCAAGGCAGGCACAGGAGCCACTGAGCTAAATCTCTGGCCCTATTTAAAATATTTTTAATTCCTAGTCATATATTCTTTCTAATAGACACTCAATAGAATCCATGTAGAAATATAGCCCTAAACTACATCACTGTGATTAATATGTGATTTTTTAATTTGACATATGATACTAGTTTTGAAAGTAAGTAAAATTGAAAGATCACTTCAAAATACTGTTTCCCATGTATTTTATAATTCTTACTCTCCTGGTTCCAGCTACCACTAAACCTTTGTTTTTACTCAGAACAAAGTTAATCTAAAATAGCAATTTGCCTTTTATTAACATGCCTGTCTTTGTAGAATGTAGAGGACATATGTGAACCTTCATAATGTCTGCATAGGTAAACTGAGGCTACGAAACTATGAAAAGTGTCATTCAATCCTCATTCACCACATTCACTGGCCAAGTGATTATTTTGAGATTAGTTGAGACTAGTTAGGCAATATTTCCAAAGGAGCTTAAAGCATGACATCTCTTCTAATAAAGCACTCAACCCAGTGGAGGAAATCAGACACAGAGACAACACAGAGTTAAATACTAAAACGTTCACACTCACAAAGTTTGAGAGTAGGTAGAAAAGCAGGTTGGCAACTGTGAAAAAGTAAACTCAATTTTAAATCGGGTCATGAAAGAGAGGAAGAGGGAGATTATGATGGAGAGAACATCAAATTCAAAATTCAACGAAGAAAAGTTTAAGATTGAGTTAACAGATGTAAAACGTTGTTTTCCCTCTTTCCCGTTGCTCCTCACGGCGATCACATGGGCACGGACGACCCCTCGAGGTATGTTAGGGCCTGAGCCACCCTTCTGTAAGGTGTCTGAGGAAGAGGACAAGTAATAGTCGCCATGTTGCTCTATGATTTATCATAGGTTTAGCTACTTTTGATTCATGCTCTTGAGAAAAATCCATATTCTAAACATTGTGGTGAAAATTTAGATATTCTATCCAATGATATGATAGAATTCTATTATCTAAATCTATATGTGTATTGATTTGAATATACTTGTCCTATCAAGTGTTGAGAGAGGAGTCATAAAGTGTCTTAATTTTATTCTGGATGATTTTATTTCCAATTCCTTTCTTTCTTTCTTTCTTTCTTTCTTTCTTTCTTTCTTTCTTTCTTTTTTACTTATTATATTTATTCTGATACTATGTTAGCAGGTACCTATACATTTAGGGCCACTTCTTGGGAAGTTGATCCTTTTATCATCAAGAAATGACATCGTTTCTGTAATAAGTTCTCTTAAATTCATCTCTTGCTGGATGCTAAAATAGCCACTGCAGTTTATAATGTGTTTCAATGGTAGGTCATTGTAATTTTTTTTTAAAATACCAGCTAATATGTATCTTAGTAGTTAAGTGACATTATTCATTGTCCTCAAATATAATTTTCATTTAGAGATAGGAATGAATTCCACCCACTTCTGGTCTTCCTTGATTGACCTTGCCAAGCAACGCTGTTCTGGGGCTGGCTTCGCAGAGAAATTTGATGTGTTGCTGGTAAGTGCATACCTCTCAGGGTACATTTTTATATATTTTATCGAGCATCCCAAATTAACAGACTTTCTCGATCCAGGCTTACAGGGTGAATGTCTGTTTACGTCTGTCTGGAGCCTCTCTTTCAGAGTGTGAGGTAAAGTCTGGGATTTGGTCCTGGTTTTCGGTAGAGTTTGCTCCGGCTCCTGGTACAGGAAGTGTCCCTAATAGATGCTAAGTAAATTTGGTGCATAATTGCACTGACATGTGTGGAATCATTCTTTGGGTTAATTTGACATTTTTATAAATGTGTGTGGACTCCATAATTTCAAAAAGATTCCAAAGCTACACTAATATATCACCCTCATGCAAACTGCAGTTTTCCCTTCCTTTATCTTTTAATCCTTTATTCGGCAACACCAAACATTCCTTCCCTGTCTCTGGAACTCGCCTCTCCTCATATTTCACTCAGTGACTCATGTAAGACTTAAATCCCTCCCATAAATGCCAAGCCCTCTTGTAATTTCTTGTCCCTCGGTTTGGCCTTTAGCTTTCTCCACCTCTAATGGTGCTCACTGCATGAATGATTAATCAATTAGACTCAGGTGTTTGGTTTTCCCTGTTCCCAGCCCTGACAAGGCAGCCTGGTGCCTGAGAAGACCTTTAAGCAACCTGTTTAGCAAAAGGTTCTTGTTTATTTTTGACAAAGAAGCAATCCTGTAGCCTTGGTCTGTAGACATTAAAATTCTGTTCTTGTGAAATGAGTGGACATCTGACCTGGCTGGAGCCTCGCCCTAAGTAGCCCTGCAGAGAGATAAATTAGCTTCATCCTACCCCAAAGCTGATCCTCCCCAAGACTTAGATCACTGTAATTTCAAACTTGCCTTCCTTTGGTAACTCTGGAAAAAAATTATTTCACCCATTTGTCACTTAGTTTCCTCAAAGATGAAAATATATGGGACTGAAGATTTAACTCAGTGACTGAAGATTTAACTCACTGCACCTGCCTCATAAGAGCAAAATCCTGAATTCGGTCCCTGGTTCTCCCCTCCAAAAGAAAACACGTGTATCTGTTTCAAAGCTACATTGTTAGGCTTAAAGGCAATGATGATTTGAAATGTGTTTTAAGTTAGCTGTGGGAGTCGGGACAGTAGAAGTAGTAGTCATTCATTAGTAGCAGGTACTACTTTGTTTAGTACTTTCCTACTGTGTCCTCGCCTCTGTGCAATTACAGAGACAAACACAAACGTATCCAGGCAGGTCTTCCGGCTGAGCCACTGAGATTGAGGGGCCAGTTAGCAGTGTGGGCCTCGGAGAGGAGGAGAATCGCTTCGAAGACAGAGTGATAAAGACTCATGATCTCTGTTCAAAGAAAAAAACACTCTGTGGGCATTAGCAGTTTGCATACACGACCCTTGTCTCCTCTGCGATCTTCCTGTGCTCATATCATTTCTGCAGGGAGAAATATTATCAATTTAATAGGCTCTCCCATTAAATTGTGCAGACACACAAAGCTTGAAACCTTACAGAGAAACGGGGCTGACAATAAAGCTATGGAGCACAGAAGACTCATGTGAGGAATCCTGGAGCCCTTGGCAAAGACGAACGTGCACAAAGGTCACAACACAGATGGTGACAGCAGCACAACTGCACATCGCGTGGGCCTGGTCAGTGAACCGGTGTGTTCCTGCCCAGAGTCGAAATGAGAAACCGTTTGGAGGTTCTCCACTTCTCGTGCACACCTCATACTTGGAAAACAGATTTTTAGGACAAGTCAAAAACTACAAAAGCAGAACCCCTTCTGATGCAGAGGCACGTGTGTCTTTTACACCATGAGGGAGAGGAAACAGAGGCATATTGTTTGAAGGAAGTAGTAAACTAAGGGCTGCTCTGTGCACATGAGGGCATCTACACACCGGGAGAAAGGATCAGAGAGGATTTTTCTGTTCTCAGAATCTCTGACAGGAAATGAGACAAAATACATCACAATGGTTCTTGTATCTGTAAAGTGAGGAAAGTAATTTCTGCCTGGTGAGTTGTTGAATTGTTGCTTAAGAAACAGTGCAGCATTTACTGCAAAGATTATTTTAAACGCTAAATAGTGGGCTAAGGATTTAGTTCAGTGGTTCCAACGCCTGCCAGTAAACACAAGGTCCTGAGCTCAACCCCTGGTACCACACATCACAATGCTGGGTGTGGTGGCTCACATCTATAATCCCAGCACTCGGGAGGCAGAGGCAGGAGGATTGCTGAGTTCGAGGCTTGCTTGGGCTCCATAGTGAGCTCAGGGCCAGCCTGAACTACAAAGCGAGACCCTGTCTCAAACACAAACAAACAAAACCCTAAATAGTAATGGCTAATTTACATTCTAGATTATTTTAAAGAGCAAAGGAGCACGGTACTTTTACTACTTCTTGATTCACACAGGCTACTTCTTAGAAGAGGAGTAAAATTGAATCTTGAGTTTGGAAAATACCAAACACTTCTACTTTTAAATTTTTGATTGTAAGACGATTAAAGTTTAGTCTGATGTTAAGGAGACTATCACATTCTTTATCACAACTTTATTACAAACGTATTTTGTAAGGCCATGTCTCTTACAATGTTCTCCTGATTTGATTAATCTAAATCTTTCTTAAAGTATGATCTAATTAATACTGTTCTAAAGAAATACTATTTAAAAATGTTTTTTGTGATTGAACGAGTTTGGGAGATTCATGCCTCATGTCAGAGGAGATTCACCTCTGACTACTTGATTACTTAAAGAAGTTACTAGCGTGTTCTAGCCCGTCTTGGTACTTTGCTTCTCACGGAGACATAATTCCCAATACCTATAACTTAAGGGAAGAGAGGTGTATTTGGGCCCGTGTTTATAGTCCATGGTCAGCTGGCCGAGGAAGGATGGCAGGACAAGGGGCTCAGCGGAGGGAAGCGGCTCAGGACACAGCAATGGGGAAAGAGAGGGGGAGGTGAGGAACCGGGGCCGGAGACCCTTCCAGGCAACATCCCCCGTGACCTGCCTGCCTCGCTCTGCGGGATCCACCTCCCAGGAAGCTGGGAACCCCTCTGTACACTGGTCCCTTAATGGGTGTTGCTCACCTATGATCCGACCACCTCCCCATGGCCCAGTGATGAGCACATGAGCCTTTAGGGGAACATCAGACATAAATCATGACATAATGCCGAAGAGTTATTGCTATAGAGAAAAGGCACTTGTTTTAACTCAAGATGGCTGAAACTCCCAAGCCATGGAACTCGGTTTTTTTAAATGATATCATTTGAAACTCGGGAAAACACAGTTTGCAACATTTTGATAGAATATTTGTGGTGACGTCAAGCTTTAAAGAGTTGTGTTTTATGTTCTGACTTTATAACAATGTTAACTGTCATATCACATTGCATAGATGTCATACCTTACCACATAGATGTCACTCAATGAGTAGCAGTTCAGCTACTTTAAAGAAACTAGTGATTCTGTACAACTGATTGAGTTATTGATATTAAGGAAATATACAGTTAATACAAAGTTGCTAATTCTTTTTCAATTTTATCTGCAGCTTAGATATATTTATGTATAAAGTCTGTATATATTATACAGGTATATTACATTGTGTTTAGAATCCACATATACAGAGGATAACTTAAAGAAAAGCTTAGGAAACAAACTGATATTACATCTCTTAATGTACCTTATATTTTATTCTATACTAGTTCAATTTACATCAAAATTTTAAATTTTTTTTTGAGACAGGGTCTCGCTTTGTAGTTCAGGCTGGCTCTGAGCTCACTATGTAGCCCAGGCAAGCCTCGAACTCAGCAATCCTCCTGTCTCTGCCTCCCAAGTGCTGGGATTACAGGCGTGAGCCACCATGGCCGGCTACATCTAAATTTTAAACTGATACTCCAATTAAGTGACTTGCTAAGCACTAACGATTGAAAATTTTGAGCTAAAAATATTTAACATCTACAACAAAATTATTTTATCCAAATAGAGGAGAAACTATCTGTGTTTTTGGGATGAGACTGAAAATAGCTATTTTGACATTATTTTCCTCTATACCTACAAACCATACATTGTTACGAGAAAATTCAATCATGTAGATGGTGTGTGGAAATTGTTTTGAAAAATAAATAGTATCTTATTTAGAGGTTTGTATAGACCAGCATGTGTCTACAAAGGTACACCTGGGGACTTCCATAATCTTATTAGGAAATAGTATTCAGTTGGTACAAAATTTAATACAAAATGCCTTTGAAAAATAGAGTCCTACATCTTTTGAAAATGAGAAATCATACCATATACTCTGTCATTAGTAAACACATTTAGATTTCTAAATCTGCATTGTGGTTCCCTGATTTCCATCACTGGAAGGTAAAACTACACGATTCTCATATGTCAAAGATGATTAATTTAGCATTTCCTTCTATTAGAGTATTCTTTGATGGCCAGATCTACAACTAGCATTTATTCATTTCAAAATTAGACTAAATATCCAGACAGTACACTAAGAAAATAAATTAGAACAATTGTATCCTAAGTAAGCATTTGCTTTCTGTGACTGCTTCCATACATTTCCTAAAGAAACCAACAACAAAACATAAATCAAAAGCAAAGTATGCAAGTGTTCAGAGAAAAATCTATTAAATAAATACATGCATTTTTAAAAGTCTCCAACTTAGGATGGATAAATTGATTTATAATCTCTAATTTGTTATGCTATTCAGTAGGGCAGAGCATACAAATCTACAAAACTTGCTCAGCATTTATAATTATATAGCTGTGCAATGCTGAATACAAACTTGCACGACTATACAAACAAATGGAAAGAAAAGCAGTGTGAAAAGAAATAACTGCATATAAGCATGTATATACTAATGCACAATGTAAAATTCATGGCCATCACCCAGACATCATAAGAGTATATATTATCATTACATTTACACCCATGACTATTGTTCCATGGGACGCTCCTCTGAAATATTTGATGGAATTTCCCTGCAGCACAAGGACTAGCAGAAATGCTTCCCTATGGCTTTAGGTGGTTAAGAAGAAAAAAGCTGAATTTCTGACTCCTCTTTTAGAGAATGTTCTAGCCCATGGGGCCATTTGAAATTTGATCTGGAATGATCATATGTTTATTGATTTTTATGTTGAAGAACTTCGAATGAGATCAGCAGTAAATTTTCTATTGTATTAATCATCATTAGTTATAGAGAGATGTCCACTTCTCTAGGCATTAAAATAAAATATCTGAATCAAGATAAGGCCAAGAGTTGGAACCCATGAATTTCCATTGTCAGCATAAGCATCAACGAAAATATTAGACAACTAGAAACTTATCCCCAAAAGGATTCTCAGAGTCCACTCACTCTACCCAAGATACACTTCACCCTTTCTTCACACTTGGGTCACTATTCCACTTGCAGATACATTCTAGCACTGCAAAACATTTCTAGAATACTATGCTACTTTAATCCAAAGGAAAACATTTGCAAAGAGAACATGTTGACTATGAAAAACATGGAGAGTATAGTATCTATTAGAATATCAGTACAAATATTATCAGTGCAGAAATAATAGATTTTCCTTATCTCTTATTTTTTCATAGAAAAGCATGCTATTGGTCATATGACTTAATATATCTTACAACAAGCTATTTGTCTTCTGTTATTTATGGTGTTGATTCAGGACTCAAGTATTTGCACATAACTTTCAGTACTGGTGATGGGCATTGGACTTCATCACCCGTATTAAGATAAAAATCTCAGCTCATAGTGAAGTTGGTGTTATTGCTTAATTAAAATATTTTGAGCTGCAATGAAAAGAAGATAATCCAAATACTATTTGAAGGACAATGTTTTCAACCATTAAAATGGTGGAAAAAAACAAAGAAAACCATTATTTTAAAATAACAGAATGGATTAATAAGCAATGGAATATAATTGTAGAACTTTCTAAAGGAAAAAAAAAGGTTAAAAAGGCCAAAGGGATTTTATTTTTCTGGATATTAAAACAAATGTGAGAATAAAACAAGCTGCAAGTTTATAAAACACTGTATTTTGTCCTTTCTCTTTTTGTGTGTTTTGAAAAATAGAATATGAGAGCTATAGTTAGATTATGCTGTCTTTCATTTCTATTACTTCGCCAAATATGCTGCATTAATAACATCTTGTTGTTTGGATACTTTCTTCTCATTTTCCCTGCTGTCTCCCTAGTCCAAGATTGAATGCTCTGATGTACTGAAAGCTACATTATCACTTAACTTTAATGTTCCCCAAAACTAAAGACACACAATGGTATATATCTTGCACATCACCAGTAACTTACTTGATTTTCATACCTACTTTTTATAATACTTCTTTCATCAAGAAACTCATTACCTATTAGATCAAATTCATGAGTCACAAGGTAACAAAATTAGTTATTTTTGGGCCGGAGGGTTAGCTCAGTGGTTCCGGCACCTGCCTTGCAAGCGCAAGGACCTGAGTTCGATCCCCGGTAACCACGTATAATGCTGGGCATGGAGACACGCCCACCAACAATCAACACCTCATACCACAATGCCGGAAGTGGTGGTTCACGCCTGTCATCCCAGCACTTGGGAGGCAGAGACAGGAGGATTGCTGAGTTCGCAGCGGCTTGCCTGGGCACCATAGTGAGCTCAGGGCCAGCCTGAACTACAAAGCGAGACCCTGTCTCCAAAAAGAAAAAAAAAAAAATTAGTTAATTTTCCTTTATTCTCCACAACTCTTCTTTTAACTTTGCTTCTTTTTATCTCACTTCCACCAGACCAGTGAATCATATCCATTCTTACATTAAACTTTTGGAGCTGTCTTTTCTCTCCTACAATTTCTGCCATAGGTCCAACATCTTAGAAGCATATTTATGAAATAATTTCAGTGAAAGTAAATTTTCTCATGGATTTGGGTGCTTAAATTTATATTACTCTTTATCCTTTCATCATATACATTTTGTATGACTATACTTTTATTTTTGTGCATCACTACTTTTTAAAAGTAAGGCATTTAAAAACAGTAAATATTTAATATACTTCCATTACTACCTAGAAAATTTCAGAAAATAAAATAGTCCTTAAATGAATACTCCACATATATTTGAAATGCTATATTGTCTTCTCATATCAGAGAATTCAAACCAAGAGAAAAATATTCTTTTTTTTTTTTTTTCAGACAGATTCTGTCTTTTTAGTTCAGGCTGGTCCTGAGCCCACTGTGCAGGCCAGGCAAGCCTCAAACTCAGCAATGCTCCTGCCTTTGCCTCCCAAGTGCTGGGATTACAGGCTTGAGCCACCAAGTCTGGTTATTTGTGGTATGTGATACTGATTACCAGTAGGTGTGAGCCACCCATAGCTGGTATTGTTGTATGTGGTTACCTGGGATCAAAACAGGGACCTTGCACTTGCTAGGCAGGTGCTAGAACCACTGAGCTAAATCGTCGGCCCAAAAATATTCTTTTCATAAGAAACACATATGCCCACAAAAACCACAGCAATATAAAAATTTGCAATAAGCATTCTCCTGCTATTTTTCCAGTTAAAATGGTTTAAGAGTCAAGAAATTCATTTCTGATAAACATTTCTTCCTGGGAGAAATCAGTGTGACGTTCTTATCCAGTCCATATACAATGTTTTATTGTTCCTCCTAAAATATACTCATTCTACTCTGGATTAAATAATAGCATTTTTATAGCACCATGGCTCCACATTCTATGAAAGCAAAGAGAACCCACAGCAATTTAAAGTCAAATTTTTGGCAACTCTTTTTAGGAATAGAAAGATACACAGCAATGCACACTGAAATATCTGAAGAATTTAATGGCTGTATTTTCCCAATTTTCTTCTCATTTCTATGGGACTATGATAGTGTGTGACCTTCCGGGGCTGTGGGGTACATCAGTGGAAGTTGAGGATATGCTTATGCTCATGTCCTCAGCACATTTCTCAGACCAACTGAATTTCAAGAAAAAGAGTGAGGCCTAGGATTAAAATAACAAATACTAAACTGAGTCCATCAAGCTTCTCCAAATTCCTTAGTAAAACTTGCAAATCAATAAGGTAGATCCCGTGTTCCACTTTCACTTTAACACATTTTTAAACCACGTTACCTTTAAGTTTAAGAAAATTGAGAAATTTTGCACACCTTAAAAGTATTTCATGCCTTGGCATCTCATAGTCCTCATTAACATCTGCATAAAAGTCAATGCCTATGACCCATCCAGATGTCTGAACACAAGCCTATGACAATATTCATGAGTCATAGTCATTTTGTGAAAGCCTCCACCATTAAAACTATACCCAACATATTCAGCACACTCCCGGGGTTCCCTGGGGTTTCTCCCCGGAGGCTTCCCCCCTGCCATCAATTTAACTAATGTCCACGAGCCTCCTCAGCCACACATCAGCTGTACTGGTTCAGTTCATTCCTTTCCACAAATAATATATTCATATCTACCGTCTTATCTCCATGGAGACACTAGCAGTATAACTAGACTAGTATAGTCTCTGTAATATTGATTAATCATAGCACATAAACCCTGGCAATCTGCCAATATTGAAAAACTATACTTTCTACATTTTTGCCATTACAGTAACTAATTAATTAAGTAAACATGTATTAAGCTATTTAATTGTGCAAAATATTCCATTTGGAATACAAAAATAAGTAAGTCTGAAAGAATGGGAAAATATTCATGATCTTGGATTTAGCAAAGGATTCTTAGATGTAATGCAAAAAGCATAAAACAAAAGAAAATATTTGAAAAGTTAGAATTCATAAATTAAAAACTCATTCCTCAAAGGCCACTATCAACAAAGTAAAATATAACCCAAAGAATAAGAGAAGCTATTTAAATCATATATCTTATTAATGACATATCTCAGATGTATGAAGATTTCTCATAGTCAATAACAAAAAGACAAATGGTAATTAAAATGGATAAAGGATCTGAATAGACATTTCTTCAAGTGAGACACAAAAATAGCCAGGAAGTCCATGAAAAGTTGCTTACCATTATTATCATAAGGAAGATGCAAATCAAAAGGACAATGCCACTTTGTACAAAGCAGTATGGCTAAAAATAAAAAACAGATAATAACAAGTGCTACCAAGAAGGTGAAGAATTTGGAAGTTTAGTGTTTGAGAATAGGGATGAGAAATATTGCAGTTACTCCTTGAACAATTTAACAGAGCACTACCTATGACTCAGCAATTTTAGGAAATTTGAAATATATATATATTTCTCCACATAAAAACTTATATGTTTATGACAACAATGTACATAATAGCCAACATTTAGACAAATGTTTCCTTAATACCTGATGAATACATGAACAGGTGCAGTCTACACTACAATAGAAATTGCTATTCCATAGAAAGAAATAATGTATTGAAGCTTGTCATCCCATGAATGACCATAGGATACATGCTAAGGAAGAGAAGCAAATCACAAAAGACCCAGCGCTATGTAATTAATTCATATGAAAGTACAAAATAGGGACATCTACAGAGACAGAAAGAAGACTTCCGGTGGCCTAAGGATGACAAGAGGGTAGAAACAAAAAAAGATAGTGATTAGTGGGCACAGCATTTCTCATTATGCTAAAAATTCTCTAAAATTAAGAACAGTGATAGTCACCCATATCTGTAAATATGTCTTACATTACACTCATTTGTAAATTGAAGTAGTAAGTTACATAGTGTATTAATATATAAGCTGTTAAATTCTGTAGAGAGGTAAACTAGCAGAGAGCTTGCTCAGCCGCTTACCGGGAACACAAAACGATAGCAATAAAGACAGTGTGGTAACAGTGCAAAGGCAGATGAATGGATAAGAACAGAGACTGCATAAACAAATGCACAGAAACACATGATTTGCAGGGAATGTTGTACTGCATAATACTGGAGGGAAAAGGGGTCTCTTAAGCCACCAGAATGAGATCAAAAAAGAATAACGCATAATTATAACATTCTCTTATTTCAAAGAGCTCACAGTCTTGTTTTCATCATGCTCATAGGTCAGAAGGGCAAACTGGCACTTAAAAGTTCATTCCACCAAGCTGATTGAGAATTCTCTCTTCCCTATCCTGTGTGGGCCCATCCAAATACTGTGAAAGGGCAAAGCCCCACTCAGAATAATCTTAGCAACGCTGAATAACCTACGGAATATTTTGTTAATTATTTATAAGTCCTTCTTTATCTGAGCTTTATAAAGAAAATCTCCCGGAAAGTGTTGGGGCTGTTAACTATCATGCCCCCAAAGGAAAACCTCAGAAGCATCCTCAGAAGCACAGTTCTCTGCTGAGAACTCACACTTGCCCCAGCTTTCCGTCTCTCCCCTCTCACCCTTCCGTGAGACCGTGTGTAAGTAGAATTCCTCTTCCCCAGGACAAACAGATGACAAACACCAGAGCTCCTTACACTGAAAGCCAGCCAGAAGGTCTGAAAATGGTGATCAACTTGATGATCACACCAATTTAAGTCTAACTTTTTTGTTCCTTTATCTTGTGAACGTGTCTTTTTGTTATAGTAGTGCTGGCTATGAGTTTATCATGATGGTTGAAAGGATCAGCACTTAATCTGCAATTACAGAAGAAGAAGGCAAAAAGTGTGAACTTTTACCTTTAACTTCACTGCTCTGGCTACTTTTTTCTTACACTAAAATCCTCTTTCGTACTTAAATTCTTTTATGACCTTAGATATTTTACCATGAGCATCCTGCTGTCTTCTAAGACACTGTCAACTTTAAGTGTGACAACTAGCTCATTAATTCAGGTATCGCCTAGTTTCGTGCCATCACTTTTTACAGTTTGCTCAACGAGCATGTTGACTACTTAATTCACTTGCTGTTGGTTTTGGAATAGTTCTAATTTTTTTTAGTCAATATGAATAATAGTCTATAATATGAATAGCACTCTATAATATGTAAGGAAGTGCTAATATGCTACTATTTATGAGCTTCTAGGGAGATTTTCATGCACATATCATACAACAGATTCAAATTTTTTTTTGCTTGTATTTGTTTTCACACACAGGATGTGTAGGCCTTTTGAACTTTCTCTAGAATTTTAGGCAAAATTCTCTAATTCCTGAACTGAAGTTTAAATGTTATCACTTATCTTTATACAACCTTAGCTAAAACCACCTTAGAAATGTTGAATGTTCAGAAAGAAATTTGCTAATCACTCAGGCTAATTTAACATGATTATAACATTTAAATGTACAATTTCCTTTCTGAGAATCTATCTTAAAATAACTCAAAAGTAGAAAATGGACTCTATAAGAACAATTATTTCAGTACTGCCTATGTTAGATCACAAAAAATGAAAATAGCCAAATTATCAAGATCACAATCATGGGCCGAGAAAAGGGTTATAAGCAAATTATTCCTTATATGTTTAATGTAATTATGGAACTGTAAAAATAGTATGAACATTTTGTTAAAATTGGAAATGTTGAAGACATATAGATGTTTATACTAAGATATCTTATTCTAATAACAATCATGCAATCCTGAGTATATGTTGTTAAATGTAGTAGAAATCTTAGAATTCTAGAGGCAAAAAATTGAATCACTTTTTATAATAGGCAATAATAACTTGACGGGTGCATGATATGCTCTATGGCAAAGTACAGATAGAATTGCTAGCGTAATCAGCTGCATTTCATTGTAAGTAGTTGGCAGCTTTGAACCATCTGGTACCAAACCTAAACTGGATTTCACTGAACTTCAGCAGAGACTGGAAGAATGAAAGCCCAATTCCACACTGTTTTGCCTACCAGAAAGATCTTGTTTTAACTTTTATTTTATTTTGTTTTAGTTTGCTTTAGTTATTATGTGATTTGTTAGAGGAGAGTAAAATTGTTTTTTGTGAACACAAGATTATGTTGGCTGTTCAGAAAACATAAAGGTTTTCTTCTTAGCTACCCAGGAAAGGCCATTAGAAAGAAAAACATTGATTTTCTGTTTCACTGTTTTTCTTCTAACCAAAGAATCTTGGTCTGAACTACCAAAGGGAAAAAAAAAAAAAAGATATTCCATAAAGCCGAAAAAAATCTCCTCATCTCTTAACAATGGAAATGGGACATATAAACTTGGAACTTTTTTTTTTTTTTGACACAGGGTCTTGCTTTGTAGTTCAGGCTGACACTGAGCTCACTATGTAGCCCAAGCAAACCTCAAATTCAACAATCCTCCTGCCTCTGCCTCCTGAGTGCTGGGATTACAGTCATGAGCCACCATGCCCGGCATAAACTTGGAATATTTTTTTTTCTGAAGTCTAAGTGAAAATATTTAAGACTGAATCAGGCCATCCTTTCCAAACCACCACAGTGTATCATGGACCTTTGCCATTCTGAACGCTCTGAGTAGCCATCTCCAGGGAAACCCAGTGCCTGATGGGGTCACTGAGTTTCCATTCCATCTGGCTGAACTGCTTCCTCCATGGGAACCAGCATGATGAAAGCAGCCGGTTACATCCAGAGAGTTCCCTGTGGTCTTTGCTCCTAGCAAGAAAAGGCACAGTTTTCCTGAATGAGAACAACTATGAGACAAGAAATCAAATCCTGAAACTGCCAGAAGGAGCACTTCAAATCAATGGAATTTGAATATTACTATTAATTTTTGTGTTTGTAAATGTAAAGATACTTTCAGTTGTATTTAGGTTGAATTATACTCTTATTGCATTAGGATGATCTACGCTTTGCTCATTTTTACCTGCTTGAAAATGCAATAAAAACAAAGTCTACAAACCACCTATCCCTTCTTTCCTACATCATGTCCTCCCCTGTTGCTCATGGATAGACCATACTTAATTGATTCTGTCTGTCGTGACTTTCTTAAAACACTCTGATGAGCTCCCAAGTGTAGGCAGCCTGGTTGTCCATATTCCCATTTGAGGTTCAACGGATT
>PVIC010037680.1:0-17982 GCA_004025085.1 Thryonomys swinderianus | reverse complement strand
GCACCCACTAGCAATCAGCACCACATACCACAGTGCCAGGCGTGGTGGCTCAGGCCTATATTCCCAGCACTCAAGAGACAGAGGCAGGAGGATCGCTGAGTTTGAGACTTGCCTGGGCTACATAGTGAGCTCAGTGCCAGCTTGAACTACAAAGCAAGACCCTCTCTCAAAAAAAAAAAAAAAAAAAAAAAGAGAATAGGTCTGGAATCAGCAGGTTCACAGTCCCAGGCTGCCCATGCCCACTGGCTAACCTGATCCTCACCTCGTCCTCCTGTTGCCCTTTCCAACCCTCATCCAGCCCTAATAGAAAATATTACAGCAACACCAGTGCACCTTTCAAAGGAAGGAGAGTATTCCTGCCGTACCGGAGCTGCTGAAAGGCACACAGGTGGAACTCTAACCCGGGCAGGGCTGTGCAAACAACCTGGGGATTTGTGTATTCCATCTCCGCTAATTCCATTCAACAGAAGCAAAATTTGTCTTCTTTGCAGGCAATTATTCCTTGCCTAACTGATTAAGTGATCTTGAAGAGGCAATTGTCTTCCTTGGCATGGCTTCATAAATGTGGCAGACGCTCCCAAATTAGTTCTCCTCGCAGCAGGCTCGAGGCAGCAGGGGTTCCTGCACTATCAATCTGCTCTATCTCTCTGGGGGGAGCCCTGACCCTGAGGCCAAGAGTTGAGGAAAATCAACAATGATTAAGGCTGAGACTCACAAGCGAAATGCCTCTCTCCTGGCTGACTTGCCAAGGGACCTTTCGCCCCCTTTTTCTAATACTAAGGGGAAAGAGACATACTGCAAACTGGCTGTCAAATTGGCCAAAAGCCAACCATCAACCCCATGTTCAACTCTTCCAACACAGACCCTTTTCCATGGGAAAAACATCTGGTTTGGCTTCTGATTACTAGGATTACCTGGCACTACAGAAGAGCTCAATAAAAGGTTTGTTTGTTTGTTTGTTTGTTTGTTTGCGATACAGGGGATCGGACTCATGGCCTTATCCTTGCAAGATGTGGTGCCCCTGAGCCAAATCTCAGGCTCTAATAGATTTTTTTTTAAGCCAAAGAAAAACAAAAGTCTTCTGCTCCTTTACTATAAAACATTTTATGTTGGAGGTATTCTCTCTCTCTCTCTCTCTCTCTCTCTCTCTCTCTCTTTTTCTGGAAGACTAAGGTCAGGCATTTTTAAAGCCTCAAACAATCCACACCAGTGTACAGACCTCATGCAGTTCTGCCTTTCGACACAAACAGGACTGAACAGACCAGTTGGGAATGTCACTGCCTTTCCCTGTCTCACTAGACTCACAGTCCCCATAGCTATCCCAGAGTTGTGACAACCTGGGCCATGCAGAATTCAAAATATGCATAACAGCTGGGCGTGGTGGCTCACGCCTGTCATCCCAGCACTCGGGAGGCAGAGACAGGAGGATTGCTGAGTTCAAGGCTCGCCTGGGCTACATAGTGAGCTCAGAGCCAGCCTGAACTACAAAGCGAGACCCTGTCTCAAAAAACAAACAAACAAACAAAAAAGCACGACGTCTACACTATACTCTATTTCCAGTACTGACTCATTCATCCCACCTCTCCAAGTCCAGACTCACCAGCCAAAGGGCCACAGCTCAAAACAGACTGAGTGGAAGCGCCTAAACACAAAATGGCCCAACAACTAGAGAAAGGCATCTCAGGCAGTTCACGGAAACTTTCTGGGAGAGGGAGGTTTGAGAAAGCACCGACTGGGATGGGTGGACAACAGTGAGTCTTGTCAAGTGGAAGTGAATGGCCTCGCCTGAAAGGAGCAGCTTCGAGCAGCGAAACAGCAGAATCTAGATGGGCTCAGGTCTCGACAGGCAGGTGTGTGGAAGCAGTGCGAGGGCTTGCACGGTTTTCCCTTCCTGCTACGGTGTCTTTTCAGTCTTTTCTGACTTGTCCCCAAGGCCACATCCGGCAGAGTGCAGGAGCCAATGACCTTGCTCCCAGAGCCCGAATTGCTTACAAAGGATGCCCTGATCCATAACTCTGGGCCAGATTTGTTTATATCCATTTAAGAAGCCTGGTGCGCATCAGGGCCGAGCTGTGGAGCAGACTGGTTCTCTGTGTCAAACGGAACGCAAAGAAGCTGGGCCGACCGGTGGCAGAGGGACAAGCACGGTTGAGCAGCAGCAGGGCATGCTGCCAGCCTCAAGCGCGCCTCACCAGGCCACAGGATTCAGGTGACGATGCCAGTGAGGGTGGAACGCAGCTGACCTCGCGCGATGCATCGTCTGTCCCCCAGGCCCAGTCTGCTGTGGATTCGCTCTGCACACGCTCGGGCTCACAAGACCAGCGTCCAGCTCACCTGGCGGCGCTGCTCCTCGACCCCAGAGGTACCCGACATGCACCATGTAGATCCAGTTCCTACAGCCAGAAGTTACAAGTGGTAAGGCCGTAGTCTTCATATGATCTAACACCGTGCATAGGACACAACAGGAGCTTTGCAAATATTTAAGAAAATGTAGTGGAAACGCAGAGGGGATGCTTTCTGATGTCTCTTTTTCGTAGTGCTTTGCACTGAGTAATATTAAGAATTTTGGAGCTATTTCATATCACTCTAGGGGCAAGAAGAATAAAAAAAACAGCAGAAAAGTGACTGGGGAAAATTGTCCAATCTTTTAGTGTTGGACAAGACACAGGATGCCAGCTGAGTGTGCCCCAAATGGTGCACGGGACACCTTCATATCAGAAAGTTGTTTGTTTTTCTGGAACTCAAGCTTAACTGGGGTCCCCTATTTGTGTTTGTTGAATCTGGTGACTACACTCTAAGTCCTTCCCTAAGGAATGAGAGGGATGATGATGATGATGAAGAAAATGACAATGATGTATAGACCTGACAGCTGTAATTACTGAGCAGTCCCGAAGAACCCCGTGCCCAGAGCTCCGGTGACAGAAAGTGTCACTGCTGCCTGGGGTTGGGGTGTGGAGGCCAGGGGGGCTTTACGGCCAGGGAAGGCTGCTGTATCTTGATTACAGTGGAGGTGACTTATATATTTACTGAAATTCATCACAATGAGCATCCCAAATTGGGGTGTTTCATTACCATTCCAAAATATAGGGAGAGCCACTTGGATTCTTCTCAGTCATTAGCCTCTTTTTTTTTTCTTTTTTTCTTTTTTTTGAGACAGGGTCTCGCTTTGTAGTTCAGGCTGGCCCTGAGCTCACTATGGAGCCTAGGCAAACCTCAAACTCAGCAATCCTCCTGTCTCTGCCTCCCGAGTGCTGGGATGACAGGCGTGAGTCACCACAGCCGGTATTGTTGTATGTGATTATCGGGGATCGAACCAGGACCTTGTGCTTGCTAGGCAGGTGCTGGAACCACTGAGCTAAATCTCTGGCCCTAGACTCATTTATTTTACTGATAGGATTTTTATCAACATAGTAAGAAAACACATAATGTAATGTGGTAGAGCAGGTTCTGAAGAGTTTAGAAACTGTACCTCGTTTCTTCATTTCTTAATGAGATAGTTGTAATCCTAATCCTAGGAAAATTACATGCAAAAAAATTACATGCAAAGTAATTTATGTAAAGTGCTTGGCACCACCCATATCACGCTGAACTGCTTAATTATTAATTGTTGATTATTAAATTAACAGTAAATATCAACAGCCACCTAAGATCTAGTATTTTCTCTAAAATGAAGTCGTTCACGTAGAGAGTGGAAAACTAATAAGCTCAGAGTGAAGGCAAGTTGGAAAAAGGACAGTCAGATCTCTGCTTCAGGGTTTTGAAAAGTCTGGGGCAAATGTATTCATTCGTGTCTACTTTGTCCACGCCCAAGGGCAGTGAGCTGTGGCAGTTCGATGTTTTAGGGCCCACTGCAATGAATAACAGTGTCTTCTCTGTGATTTGCAAATAGAAGAGGATCATGAATAAATTTATTCACTTTATGTCGCTGCTTCTGGACCTGCCATCTGACTGATGACTGACTTGTCATTTCCAACTTTTCCTGAAAATAAGTATTTTCTTGAGTCTGATGGTTAAAGAGGACTAAAATTGGGAGTTCTTGAATTCCTCAGTCAGCAGATACTAAGTATGTACAATTTACCAGGCTTACAGAAACTGCCTCATTTGTCCCAAGCACCCTAAGAGGTTGCCACCCATAACCATTTACAGTGGACTGTCAAGTTAAGAGCAACCTGACATATGAACAACTTGGGTTACAATCAGAATTTTAGTTTTTTTTGAAATAGGGTCTCGCTTTGTAGTTCAGGCTGGCCCTGAGCTCACTATGGAGCACAAGCAAGCCTCGAACTCGGCAATCCTCCTGCCTCTGCCTCCTAAATGCTGGGATTACAGGCGTGAGTCACCATACCTGGTATTGTTGTAGGTGGTTAACAGGGATCAAACCAGGAGCCTTGTTCTTGCTAGGCAGACTCCAGAACCACTGAGCTAAATCTCTGGCCCAGAATTTTAGTTTTAACTTATGATCAAAGTTATGATCTGGCCGCAGGCACTTCTGCTTCCAGATGGTCTCAGATACAGTCCTGGAAGGAACATTACAACATCCTTTCCTGTGTGGGGTTAAATGGGGAATGCTGGGCCAGTGTCTCCCAAAGGACACTGATATCTGCCTGAAAGAAGGTGCGGCATCGCCGGGTGTGGTGGCTCACACCTGTCATCCCAGCACTCGGGAGGCAGAGATGGGAAGATTGCTGAGTTCGAGGCTTGCCTGGGCTACATAGTGAGCTCAGGGCCAGCCTGAACTACAAAGCGAGACCCTGTCTCAAAAAAAAAAAAAGTGTGGCATAAAATTTTACAGGAAATAGACTTTGAAGGCTACTGACCCACTTGAGTTACAACCAGCCCCCGGGAACGAATTGAGTTTTTAAGTCAAGTGTCCAGTGCACATGCTTGTTATTTGTGGTGTACAAACTGAAGGTCGGAGGGGGGCGAGCAGCCAGCATCGCACGGTCTGTCCCGCGTTCTCCCGCTGCCCCTCGCCTCGCACCTCGCAATGCCCCCTCCTCATTCTAACCTCACGGCGCAGAAGACAGAGGAGAGTGGCGGGTACAGCCTGACCTTTGTTTCCCCACATCCAAAACGCCGCTCCTCTTTCTCTCCGCCTGCCTGACTCTGCAGCCCCCACAGCTCCTCAGATGAGTTTTGGCCAAAGCAGCTCCTCCTTTCACAGATCTGAACCACACCCTCCAATACAGTCACTGAAGTGATGCCCGAGGACTTACAGGGTCACGGGCACTAACAACACAGAGATAATCACTCTACTTAGCTAGTGACCGCATGACAACCGTTTCCTTGTTAACTTAAAAACATACGTTCACCGTACCTTGAAAATACATATTTTCCAAGGATCTATGATGGAAAGCAAGAATTATCCTCCCATAAAGAATGGTAAGTCTAAGTCATTCATACTCAAATGGACGTACCTTCAGGACACACTCATAAGTGAAATAAATCGGCCACAGATATGTAAATATAGTATCTTTTCTCTGGTATGAGAAACTGAAGATGTAAATGAGTTCTAGAACGTATGATAGATATTGTGAAATAGAAAATATTCAAAGGGAAATGGGGTGTAGGGTAAGTAATGAGGGGAAAGAAAAAATGTAATGGTAAAAAGGAAACAAAAGGGGTGGGGGTTGTAGGGTGGATAGGGGAAGGGGAAAATGCAAAATCATGTCATATACTGGTACAAATTCTCAATATTAAGTCATCATGATGTGTATGTATAACGTACCAATAAAGGTTCAAATAAAAAAAAAGTCACTGAAAAAAAGAAGAAGGCTCACAGTGGTGGCATTTCCAGCGGTAGAAAAGTCTGAGTTGTCTGCCAGCTAAAGACGGTCAGATAAAATCTGGCCCCTCTGTGCACGCGAACCTCGAGGCCTCTGCACGGACGCACCGCCCCAGGAGGGACCCTAGCGGGCAACGGCCTCCTAACTTGCTAAATCATCTGTTCCCCGGCTTCCCAGGGACTCAAAACTTGAAACCAGTGAGTGTGGCCATTTGAAAACAAAAAAGAGACACATAGTTTTGTTTTTGTTTTTAAGGCAGTACGCTCGAAACTCTAGAGAAAGGAGTTAAATCCCAAGTGCCGATTCCCCAAGCAGCACCTCAGGCTGCACGCGATCTGCTCAGTTTGAAGGGAAACGCGGCCCCGGGGGAGCGGCCGGCCCGGAAGTGAAGCCGCGAGGCTGCAAGAAAGCTCTGTACCCTCGTCGCCAGCCGCAGGAGCCCCACGGGCCCTCGTCCCGGGGAGTCAGACGACCTAGTCCCTCCCGCAGCCCAGTTTCAGACTGGGAACCAGGGCCCAGAAGAGTCGGCTTCTTTCCAGAGTCACAGGCAGAGTCCTCCGCGCCCCGCCTCCAGCCCTCACCTGCTCGTCCCAGCGGTGCAGCTGGCTGTAGCGCAGCCTGCAGAAGAGCAGCCCGTCCAGGAACACGGAGTACAGCTGCAGACACAGACAGGGAGCCGCGTGGGCCACGGGACCACGGCACCCGCCCCCCCCCAGCCGACCGACCTGGACCCCGGCGCACCACGTAGCGGCCTCCCAGCGCGTCGGGCCGCCGCTGGGACACGGGGATGCAGAAGTGCGTCTTCATGGCGCCGCGGCTGCGGGTCCTGCCACGCCGGCCGCCCTCACCTCTGAGCGGACCCGCGGCTGCAGCGGGAGAACCGGTCGGGCGGAGCCGCCCCAGGTGGGTGGTGCCCACCGCCTCGGACACGCCCCGCGGCCACCGTGCCACGCCCTAGCACCCTCCACCCCCTCGCGGCCACCCCACTGATGCACAGCCAAAGGTGCTCGAGGCTGGCCCCCGGGTGCCAGGCGGGCAGGGGCGCGGTCAGGGTGGGGAGGAAACCTGGATGCCAGAAAGCCCTGAGGCCAGGTTCCCATCGGAGTGTGGAAGTTTGGGGGTCCCTAGTGTGTGTATGTGGGGTGTGTGTGTGTGTGTGTGTGTGAGAGAGAGAGAGAGAGAGAGAGAGAGAGAGAGAGAGAGAGAGAGAGAGAGAGAGAGAGAGAGAGAGAGAGAGAGAGAGAGAGAGAGAGAACTAGGGTTTTCATCAGATTTTCAGAGTTCCCTGAGTCCACAAAAGTTAAGAATCATGGCTACACAATGAAAGAAGAAAACACATTAGCTATAAATTGTTCTCTAAAAAGTACACATGCAGGGCCAGAGATTTAGTTCAGTGGTTCTGATGCCTGCCCAGCAAGCGCAAGGTCCCTGATTTGATCCCTGGTAGCCACATACCACAATACCAGGTGTGGGGACTCACGCCCACCAACAAACAGTACCACATACCACCAAAAAAAAAAAAAAATACACATGCATGTGTATATATGTGTGCATATAATAAGATATAAGTAACGTGATTAATACAATGAATAAAAATAATTTAATAGGCTTAAATAGTTCATCACAGAATATTTTTACAGTGATATCTTTATCAAATATTTATTTATCTTTTTTTCTTTAGTTTTTTGAGACAGGGTCTCGCTTTGTAGTTCAGGCTGGCCCTGAGCCCACTGTGTAAGCCCAGGCAAGCCTAGAAGTCCCAGCAACCCTCCTGCCTCTGCCTTCTGAGTGCTGGGATTCCAGGTGTGAGCCACTATGCCCAGCACTGTGGTATGTGGAACCAGGATCGAACTCGGGACCTTATGCCTGCCAAGATGATGCTAGAACCACTAAGCTAAATCTCCAGTCTACTTGTTTATCTTTTAAGAAATAAATAAAAAATTTAAAAAGAACACAGTCATGGGGCGAGATTTAGCTCAGTGGTTCTGGTCCCTGCCTAGCAAGCACAAGGTCCCTCGTTCAATCCCCAGTAACCACATACAACACTACCAGGTGTAGTGACTCACACCCACTGGCAATCAGTGCTGAGTTCGAGGCTTGCCTGGGCTACACAGGGGCAGCTGTCCGAAGGCTGCACAAGCTTTTGTGGGAGATGGTGCTTTCAGCATGGGGGACACAGAGCAAACAAGCCTCCTTTGAGGAGTAAAGTGCGAGTGGGCTGTTACGCCAGTGCAGTCCAGTGGGTCTCAGCAGCTCACCACGCAGAGTGGAGTGTAATTGTTCTGTGTATATATATATAATGTACCAATAAAATGTACCAATTAAAAAAAATAAAGGAACTCAAGGAAGCCTAAAGGGGCATCACAGTCCCTTTCTCTTGATTTCGGGTCACAGCAGAACCATCCTGAAGCCACGCTGGCACAGATCTCAGGGACAGATCCCCACACAGGCCAGTCTTGATCCTAAGATGGCTTTGATGAGATTTCAGTTTGTGTACAGCTGATGGCTATCTGTGTGGGTTCAAGGGAACAAGAATGTGCCTTGCTTTTCTGAGCAAAGGTGGCAATTCCATACATGGCAAACATTTTGGATTAAAAATATTTCCTTATTGCAGAAGCAATATTTACTTATTGGATAAAGGTTAAGAAAACAGATAAACCAAGAGAAGAAAGTAAGATTGCCAGTCCCAGGAAAATCTACTGTTAGTGATGGTTTATAACTTTGGTTCCCATTCAGTACTAGCTTAGTAATTTAGTTAATCTAGGTTGATAAACTTCTTACCACCCCCAAAATGAGGTTTTCCAGTATGTATAGTTTCCGCCAGGCATGGTGGCTCACACCTGTAATTCTAGCACTCAGGAGGCAGAGGCAGGAAGATTGCTGTGAGTTTGAAACCAACCTGGGCTACATAGTGAGCTCAGTGCCAGCCTGAACTACAAAGCAAGACCCTGTCTCGAAAAAAAAAAAAAAAACTTGTTTCTTTCTTCCAACACCCAGTGATAATAGGTAAAGCAAAGCAACCTGTTTGATTATCAACAACTGTTCTGTGTCATTTCTCAGTAAAACAAAAAAGCTAAAAATAAGCAATAGATAGAAATGACTTAGTGACTATGAGGAACAAAAGAAAGTATAACTGAGATCATTCTTAGCCAAACTAAATTACACTAGTGGGAATGATGTTTCTTAGATTATCTATCGATATCATTGCTTTTGGTTACCACTTATATAGCATTTACTGTCTTGCAAACACCATTTTTTTTTTTTTTATTTTTAGGTAGGGTCTTGCTTTGTAGTCCAGGCTGGCCCTGAGCTCACTATGTAGCCCAGGCAAGTCTCGAACTCGGCAATCCTCCTACCTCTTCCTCCCAAGTGCTAGGATTACATGTTGAGCCACCAAACCCAGCATTTGTGGTATGTTTTACTGACTGCCAGTGGGCATGAGCCACCACACCCAGTATTGTTGTATGTGGTTAACGGGGATCAAGCTAGGGACCTTGCGCTTGCTAGGCAGGCACCAGAACCACTGAGCTAAATCTCCAGCCCTCAAACAGCTTTATTATGGTCACTAGCTCATTCAGTCCTCATTCTACCACACAGATCAGGAAATGGAGCTATTACAGTGATCACATGGTCATATTCTCCCTTTGAGGCTAAAACAGTAAGGCAGAATTGAGGGGAGATTGCCCCAGGGCTCACTGTTTGAAGTGGCCGAACCCTCTTTTATCAGAGCTTTATAATCAGATGCTGTTCAATTTATGTTGGGTTCATGTTTTGATAAAGTCATCGAAAGTTAGAAATATCCTAGGTGTTCAGTTAGCCGAGCCCACAGCATGGGGCCCAGGGCTGTGTGGTCCAGGGACCTGCTCGGGGCGGTGTAAGTACAGAGCTAGGATTCAGAACCACCCGGAACCAGCGTCCTCGGGAGCCGGCCGGGAAGAGGCCACGCTTGGCCCGTGTGCCTGCGGCACCGCCATCAGCTGGCACCCTCGGCATCTCAAGGGCCCCGCAGCGTGTTGAGTCCGCACTGCCACACCCACTTCCCCTTGCAACTGGAGACCTTTTCTAGCTAGGAATTCTTTTTCTCTTCTGTAGTCAGAGAATCACAGCACAGGTGACTTACATTTTTTAAATATGGTTTTGGCTTCTGAAAATAAATCAATACAAATCAGAATCCCATGACGGCCAGTGAGTCACAGCTCCCTGTCGTACATAAGAGGAGACAGACAGAAAGGGTTCTTTCCGCAGCAGTGCTACCGGAAACGACCCAGGCGATCCGCTTTTGAGCGCACAACTTCGCCTTGCAGGGAAGTCATGTTGTGTCGGCTTTTGATGCTTTTCTGGCCCCCCCGTCCTCCATGGCGAGGACACCGTGAGAATGCCGCGGGGCCCCTGAGCTCTGCCGCGGCAGGGAGGCTCCTCGCCCCTGGGAACCCCGCCATGGGAGAGTTTGTATAAAGACTTTGTTTCTTCACTAAAAAGAGAGTCACAGCTTCATGATCAGGGGACAGAGGCAGGGCATTTTCAGCCGTGCCAGGGCACAGCATCATAATAGCGTGCCCGGGCACGTCCCGCCTGCTGAGCTTGTCTTTCTATTCAGCCATCAGCCTTTGATTAGGGTTAAGTCAACATGAACTTGGAGAGAGCCGGCCTCCCCGCCGCTGCAGTCAGGGCGTGGTAGGAGCGAGGGCGAGCGGTGGCTGCCCCGGACTGGCCGGCGGGGTGGCCTGGTCTCTGGCCGAGAGCGGAGAAGGCGTGTTTGGTGGGCACCTACTGTGTGCCTGGCACTGGCTGGGCTGGGAGGATGCAGGGGACGTGACGGATGTCATCGCTGTGCTCACAGCGCTAAGGGGAAGGCAGGCCTTCACAGGCGGGGCTGGCCGTGGCGGCCAGGCACACGGTGTCCAGCAGCGTCCAGCGCAGGGGCGCCCGCAGAGGCCTGGAATGAGAAGCAGACGAGGCGGCTGCCCAGGGCGTTAGCAGAGGCGCAGCAGCGGGAGGTGGTGGGAAAGACGGGCTCCAGGGACGAGTCCTCTGCGGCCCGGTCCGAGTCCCGTGTCCTGCTGCCCCGCAGAATGCCTGAGGTTGGCAGCACCCAGGCCCGGTGGCTGCTGTCTCACTCTCTCCCTGCAAATCCCTTAAAAACTGACCCTTGTAAAGGAGAAACTGAGGCTCCGACAGAGTTGGCTTAAAATGACATTGCCTGAAAGTGCCAGAGCCGAGACATCTCCAAACTCCCTCTGTCCTCTCCCCCCTCTCGTCCTCCATCTTCCCTTTCTCCTCCGCCCTCACCCCTCTCCCTCCTCCTCCTCTGTCCTCTGCAGTGACTCTAGAGCTGCACCCCACTGCCACTGCCCTGCAGTCTGACGTGAGCAGCCTGGCACGGATTCCTGGGCCCGATGACTTCGTCTCCTTGCCCTGCCATAAGAGGAGGCGACTCTCCTCGTCGTGTGGGACCCAGGTCCTGAGCCTGGTAGTCCAAGCGGCACTGCAAGCCTGGCGCGAGGCCGTGAGGCTGCCACCCAGGCGCCAGGGTAGGTGTCTGCAGAGGGGGAGGCCGGAGATGGCCCTGTAACTACCGACCCTGGTCGAGCACTGGATTCTCACCGAATGCACTCTCACCTTGAGTAAGAAAAAAGATTTTTTCACCCGGCTAAAATTCTTAACAATGAAGTGAGGCTGTTGGGCTCTGATGTCTAAGAGTCATCACCCTGTGCTTAGCACAGAACACAGGAAAAGAAGGCAGTTTACAGGGGAGTGGGAGAGGGGTCGGGCACAGCTGGCACAGGTAGGGGCTGCTGCACACATGTTGGGGCCTACAAATTGGTCTAGGGAAGAAGTTATGCTGTACTTGTGGTCTTACCTCTTCTATAACGTCTCGTTCTGTGTTTTATTGCCTGGAGACAGCACAGCCTGCCTCTGTCTAAGGGAGTGTGTGCCTTGCTGAGGGCCACCGTACTTCATACCTGTTAAACTATCGCAACCTCGGAGATGCCCTGGGTGAGGTCAGGAGAATGAACTAGTTGTCACTGGTCAGTCAGCTTTGCTCAGAGAATGGCCATGCTGACTGAATATGCCAGTGTGTGTGTGCGCGTGCGTGTGTGTGTGTGTGTGTGTGTCTGTAAAAAGAGCCACTCTGTGGTAAAAAGAAAAGTTGTGTTGTTCACTCGTAGGTGTTACTGAGTGTCCTGCTGGAACATAACACCCAGTAGTTCACATGCCCTTTTGATTCCATTTTCCAGAATTATAAAAATAAGCCATTGCTAATAATTGTTAAATAAAAGGTATAGAAGTCCACTGAATCAGTCTGACTTCCTGAATGAGGGTCAAATGAACAAGAAAATGGAGTCACTTATGCTGAGTGACTCCACACCCATGACACCACGCCGAAGTGGAGCTGTTCATCTGACTTTTCAAGAAACCAGGAGAGAAAATATCCCAACCCCCAAATCAGCCAGTTGTAGCTGGCCTTCCCTCTGCTTTCACCTTTACAGGGAAGGTACCTGTGAAACAAATTTTTGTTCTGTTTCTGCTTTTCTCGGCTTTCCTCATCTTTATAAAACTAAATCTCTAGCTGGGCAAGGTAGTATATAATCCCAGGCCAAGACAGGAGGCTGAGGCAGGAAGATTGCAAATTCAAGCACAACTTAGATGATTCAGCAAAACAGGACTAGGGATCTAGCTCAATGTGAAGGCCCTGGGTTCAATCCGCAGTGCTAAAAAACAAAAGGAACAAAACCCAAAAACAAATGCTTTGTTTGGCTTAGAGTACATGTGATTTTACAGAATGAGGATGTTGTGGCTTGTATCTAGCTGTCCCCCAAAGCCTTGTGGATTCATAGGTGGGGTTTTGGGAGGTGGCTGGATCATGAGTGTGTGATGTTGAGATAGCCCACAGACTGGGTTAGCATAGCTCTGGGGTGGATGATGGACATACTGAAGAGGGAAGACCCATTAGGATGTGGGTAGCACCAACCAATAGGTTTGTAGCCTGGATGGAATAAAAAGGGGAAGAAGGAAGTGCTCCACTTCCTGCCTGCCATGCCATGGACTGTTTCTCCTCTGCAATGTCCCTCTGCTGTGGCACCTTGTCTTAAAGATAGCTGACTGGATAGAAAACTCTACTGTGAGCTAAAATGAATTTTTCATCTTTTAACTAATGGGGGTCAGTGTTTTGTACCACCAATGAGAAAGTAAGCAAGACAGAGGTATTACCCAATTCTAGAACAGCAAATAAAATCCAGTTAAGATCTTTACTCCCTGAAGCTGTGTCTCCAGCACTCGAGAGGCAGAGGCAAAAGATGGACAGTCCAAGTCTACCCTCAAATACACAATGAGATTACCTAAAAACAAACAAACATAAAAATGAAACTTTACATTTGTTGTAATTTTGTCTTTTGATGTAATAAAATATTAAATAAGCAAAAAAAGGGTTAAATTATATGTACAACTGCTTTCACAACTAGGTATTAGTGTGATTTGTTGCTGTTCTTGTTGTCCTATATGTCAGAAGCTAAGTGTGACTTAGGCAAAAAAGGAAATTCAATATACACCAAATAGATGTTATCTAACTAGAGGCTTTCATGGGTTCAAGAGCTGCCTGCCTCTGGCCACCTCTTAGTTCTGCCTTTCTCTGCAAGTCAGATTCTATGGCTGTTGTACCACCCTGGGACAGGTGACTGCATGTAGCTCCAGCCTGCAGTGGCTGCCACACATAGTCCCACAGGTCAATGGACTCAAAGGCGGGGATGCTCAGCAACGCCCCCTATGGATCATCCTGAAAATCCGTGGGGATGATTTTGGTAGCTCAGTGGTGATGGGTAGTTGATACACACTTGCATGCTATTGGTCATAAGAAAGACAGTTTCATACAAAAAGAAATAAACAAACAAAAAAAGGATTGTCCTGGGTCCCAGATAAATTGCTAACATCTCACTGCACTTTATGTGGATAGAAAGCCTATTATGTTTAGGCCTAGGCTTAGTCCTATTTTAGACACAAGGTATTCCTTGCAGTTGTAATACACCCTGGACTGTCGGTGAATACTACTACCATGTGTAAAATGTGGTGAAGTTGTACTTCCTTCTGTTTGAATTTGTACCAGGGCTGTTTGCTGCTCTACTGTTTTAGAAATCACATCAGCTCTAGCAATGCCACTCATGGTATTGCAGGAGTTGTGTGGCACCCCAGCACACTCCTTATCTGCCACCTTCTTTCTCCTGTGCCTCTCCGTGTGTGCAGCCAGCCTCTGCCTATTTTGTATCTCCTCATGTGGGTGTGCATTTACACATTGATGCTTACCACTATATTACATCTACTTGTATAAATGATTCTATGTTATATAAACTGGATAATTAGGCAGTCATGTAAATCTTTAGGTGCAAGAATATTATGTCTGAATTCCCTTTCCATACATTAAAGGAAGAAAAGAGAAGGGTCAAAAAGGTACAGTGCAGTCCACTGTCTCCTAGAGTGCCACTGTGTGACCCCTGGGCAAGGACCCTGAGGGACTAGGGCAGCTCAGACCTGGTCCCTGAGTTCAGGGAGCAGCAGTCCTCGAGGCCTGCCTGGGAGCTAGGGGGACACTCTGGGCCAGGGTGAGAAGGGAGGCAGAAGGGACAAGACTCCAGGGTGCTGTTCTACCCGAAAGCGTAAGAGAAGCCAGTTAGCCCAAATGCAGTACTTATCCACACACGCACACACAAACACACTCACACACACACTTAGAAACCTAAGGGTTGATGAAGCATTCTCTGTCACAGTCTGCATGGCTTAACAGAACAAACCCGGGCCAAACCAGATTGCTAAGGGTGCACAATCCCAGCAATTTAACACTGAAATCCAAGAGAAGGCCAGGATCCTCTGTAAACAACGCCAATGATATGACAGTCTCGAAGCTTCCCAGCGTTGTGCTGGCAGCTCTGTCAGGCACAGACACAGTGGGGGCGGCGACACCAGCAGCAGGTCTGGCAGCCAGGCTGCTGCTGAAAGAGGAATCTGTCCCTAGGAAGCATCTGCACAGCACTGGCATGGGTGACCTCTGGCTGCACGGTGGCAGTCACATAATAGCACGCTCTGGGGAGCTGTATCCACTCGCTGCCAGGCAAAACCGAGCGGAACACACGGCTCCTACTTGTTGGTGGCTGGCTGGGGTGGGGGGTTCCTTCCTTGTGGCTGCAGATTGTATTCTTTTGAAACATAAAAACAAGGCCTTTGGAGAGTTCTACGAACAGGGCCTCTCTCAGTTGGGTTTGCATAAAGTTGGGAGTAAACAATTGAGCCTGGAATAGTGATATTCTAATTTACCGATGGAGGGGGCGAGCCACTTTACTAGTTAATTGCCCATAGAGCATATTTCATGTCTGGCACAATACCCAGTGATACAAAGCCTTGGCATTCAGGGCGGAAAGCAGCATCCACAGCTGTGCTGAGGGACACGGTGGCTTCTCTCCCTCTCTCCCTGTCGCCTCTATGGACTTTCCTGTCCCCTTCCTCTGCAGCTACCGAGCTGACTCCTGCCTCGGGACCTTGGTGTCCGCGGTTCTCTCGCCCTAACGCACAGTGCATCCAGGCTTCTCTTCTTCATCTGGGATCTGTGTCCCTTTCTCATCCCCTAACCCAGCTAGATTTTCCTCTGAAACCTTCTCATTAATAAAGCTAAGAAGAAACATCCTTTTTATCAGTTGTTAAAGGAATAGCTTTTCCTTAGTAAATGTTTTCATTTACCTGAAGTTACTATCTTTTAAAAAAGTTTTGCTTTGAAACGAGGTGTCTTTTTGTTTTTTCTTTTGTGGTACTGAGGACTGAAGCAGGGCCTTCACACTGAACTCCATTCTCACCCCATTTTTAAATGTTGAGACAGGGTCTTGTTAAATTGCAAAGTTGCCCAGGTTGAGCTTGAACATGCAGCCCTCCTGCCTCGGCCTCCCAGCGTGCTGGGGTTATAGGTGTGCAGCACCACAATGGGCTCTAATAATATAAGTCCATGAGAAAACTGGTCAGGGTGGGGATCTAGGGGTCCGGGGTGGGTGGCTCTGTTGGAGTTTGAACCCAGGACCTTGCACATGCCAGGCAAGTACTCTACGGGTCAGCTATAGCCCCAGCCAAAGTTTCCTTTATGGACAATAAAAATGTCCCACAATTGAATGTGGTGATGGTTATGTAACTGCAGATCTATCCTAAAAACCATTATGAGTTTGTATTATATGATTAAATGGTCAATTACATTGTACATAAATTATATCTCACTAAAACTGTTATCAAGATAAGAAACAAGTCACTGCCAAGCCCCCAGGTGCCCACTCCCTGCCCCAGCCTGTTAAGCCAGGCTCCCTGGGGCAGCCCAAGGATGGGCAGGGTGCCAGGCTCCATCGTGGCCCTGATGCAGGTGCTGTGCAACCAGTACTGGGGATCCGCCGTGCCCGCTGGGGTTCTCTCCAAATCTTGGGCATAGTGGCCGATGCTGGCTTTCTAATCAGAAGAGGAATAAATTAATAAAGCAGAAAGACCCCTATGGAGGTGAGGAGCTGGCTGTCACCGTCTGTGTGCAGGAGTCTCCACTCTTCTGGCATCTGCCAGTGGAACGGCAAGTTCCCCACCTTATGAACCGGCGAGTGATGCCCCCCCCTCCACCGTGGACACTGCAACAAGGAGGTGGCAGTGCCTTGGGCCTTTTACCCAGAAGTCTTTCCTGCCTGCACGGTGGTGGTACGGTCAGCTCCTCTGTTTTACAAAACAAAGCACGGAGCCCAGCTCAGATCTTGGAAAGCAGGAGAGGAGAAACGAACCTCCAGAGAGGTCGCCCAGAGCCCAGGTCACAGGACCGAGACAGCCTTCTCCAGGCCAGTGTGTCTGGTCACGGCTCTCCTTTTAGGTCAGGACCCACGAGGACCCGTCGCAGGGAGGCTGCTTCAGTTCACGGAGCTCACAGCGTGACTGCGCTCCAGCAGCACCTTCCTCACTTCTGCAGCCAGAGCTCCCCTGTCCGGACAGACGTGGCTTCCATGTTTCCTGCCCGGCCAGGCCTGGGCTCCCTGGCCAGGCCCACCCCGCCTGCGCTCCGGGTGCATTTTGCATTCACAATAATCCCACCAGAGGTGCTGCTTGCAGATCTTCCATCATGGAAACTGATGGGCCCCATGAAGGGTCCACGGCACTCTGGGCACAAAAAAATTCGAGTGTCATCGCGGGCCTCGTCCCCGCGTTCCCGTCGTCGCTGGTCACTTGAACTGATCCTCGATGACTCATTGGAAAAGCTGGCGACTGGAGCAACACACTTGCGCTCAACAGGGGTCTTCTCGCAATCGAACCATGAATCCCCAACCAAACCCACAGCCTTTAAGTGCTGTGGCTCAGGCGGGGCGGGAGGGTATAATCCTGGTCACAGCCAGCTCGCTGAATGCCTCTGTGCCAGGCAGCTTACGTGTTTTATCTCCATCGGTCCTCCTGCTAACCCGCGAGGGTGTCACTGTCCTCATCTCGCAGAGGAGGAAACTAGGCCAGGCTGCGGCCACCGAGCAGCAGTCCTGCCCCGCGCCTGCGCGCTCACCAGGACGCCCCGCCCCCCGTCGTGGCGAACGGCGCCTGGTCCGGTCCGCGTGTGTCTGTGCCACACGCCCAGGGGAAGTGTTCTAGGAAGTGCTCCCTCGGGCTCACCTGCCGTATCCCCCGAGTTCTCGCTCCTGGCAGGCACGCAGGGGTGTCTGCAGGGCCGAGCCAGACGCAGCCTTCAAGGGACACGGCACACGCCAACGCTCGCCTGCAGGGGAAGGCACCTGTCCTGCGCAGGGAGCGACGGTTTAGATGCAGGCGCTCTCCAAAGGCCTCGTGCGCTCCGAGGTGGATCACCGGGCGTCACGAACTAATCCAAGGCTGAGTTCAGAGCTGAAAGTGCTGCCGGAGCCGGGCCTGACTGCAGAGGTCCTCTGGGGTGGGACCTGGAAGGAGGAATCTCCCTTCCTGCCTCCTCCTTTGACCTTCGCTTCTTGTCCTCTTTCCCTCCCTGTCCGGCTTCCCTTTGGCGGAGGAGTGAGCACCCTAAAGCAGGGAAGATGGCTGTCTGCACCCCAGAAGCTGCCTCCCTGTACCTTGTCACCCAGAGAAGGTGAGGGAACAACTGTCTTCTGCCTCTGACTTGGGAAATTCTGGGGAGAAGCTCCAGCTGGTCTGGTCAGCATTGGATTCCCACTGCTCAGACCAA
>PVIC010037679.1:0-17990 GCA_004025085.1 Thryonomys swinderianus | reverse complement strand
TCCTCTCATCTATTAATGGTCTCCCTTCTACTTTCTTACTTTTAGATTCCACATACTACAACATTTGATATTGGTTTTTCTGTGTCTGGCATATTTTACTCAACATGATGGTCTTCAGGTCCATTCATTTTCCTACAAATGACAGAATCTTCTTCGCCTCCTTCTTTTTGGTACGGAGATCGAACTTGGGGACCTTGTACTTGCAAAGCAGGTGCCAAAACCACTGAACTAAATCCCCAGTCACAGAGTTTGCTCTTCTTTATGGCTAAATAGTACTCTGATGTGAATATATTCCATGATTTCTTTTCTTGTCTTTTTTTCTTTTTTTGAGACAGGGTCTCACTTTGTAGTTCAGCCTGGCCCTGAGCTGACTATGTAGCCCAGGCAAGCCTTGAACTCAGCAATCCTCCTGTCTCTGCCTCCCAGGTGCTGGGATTACATGCCTGGCATTGTGGTATGTGGTACATGCTGGTGGGTGTGAGTCACCACACCTGGTATTATTGTATGTGGTTACCAGGGATTGAACCAGGGACATTGCAGTTGCTAGGGAGATGCTGGGACCATTGAACTAAATCTCTGGTCCTCCTTTGCATTTCTAAAAGGTCTATCTCCCTGTTTCCTATTATCTACGCTTTTCTCTTTATTTTTGGTTTTGTCATATAAACTAAAGCATGTGGTATTTAAGATTGTATATTTGGGCCAGAGATTTAGCTCAGTGGTTCCAGCACCTGTCTAACACTGCAAGGTCCCTGGTTCAATCCCAGGTAACCACATGCAATAACACCAGTTGTGGTGTCTCACACCCACCAGCAATCAGTATCACATACCACGGGCGTGGTGCCTATGCCTGTAATCCCAGCACTTGGGAGGCAGAGGCAAGAGGATTGCTGTGAGTTTGAGGCTAGCCTTGGCTACATAGTGAGCTCAGGGCCAGCCTGAACTACAAAAGGAGAGCCTGTCGGGCCAGAGGGTTAGCTCAGTGGTTCTGGTGCCTGCCTCGCAAGCGCAAAGTCCTGAGTTCGATCCCCGGTAACCACATACAATGCTGGGCATGGAGACTCACGCCCACCAGCAATCAATACCACATACCACAGTGCCGGACGTCGTGGCTCACACCTGTAATCTCAGCACTCGGGAGGCAGAGACAGGAGGATTGCTGAGTTCGAGGCTTGCCTGGACTACATAGTGTGCTCAGAGCCAGCCTGAACTACAAAGTGAGACCCTGTCTCAAAAAGGAAAAAAAAAAGGAGAGCCTGTCTTAAAAAAAAAAAAAAAAGAAGAAGAAGAAGGCTGGGGATTTAAATCAAGTGGTACTGCACCACTTGGATGCACAAGGGCCCAAGTTCAATCCCCCGTACCACAAAAAAATAAAAAAGAAAGAAAGAAAATCTCTAGATGTATTTCTTTTTCCTAGATGGGAAAGTAAGCTGGCTGTAACATCTGTCACCCATTTATTGCCACTGTTGATTCAACTGATCTGGCTGGCTAGGTGGGGGGCTCCTCCTCACTCAGTGCTCCACGTGTGTCCCTCCCGAAGCTGCGTGCTCAGTTGAAGAGGATGACCACCCCCAACAGAGGAGTACCATCTTTTTCTGAGAAGTGCCTCTTCATTTAATTTGCTTTTTTTTTTTGAGACAGAGTCTTGCTTTGTAGTTCAGTCTGGACCTGAGCTCACTACGTAGCCCAGGCAAGCCTCAAACTCAGCAATCCTCCGGCCTCTGCCTCCTGAGTGTTGGGATTACAGGCGGGAGCCACCACACCTGGCACTTAATTTGCTTTTTTTGATTGGCTTTTTTTGGGGAGGTCTAATTTTCTGAATTATTTATGTACTCTAGATATTAGTCCTCCATCTGAAAGGTAGGTGACAAAACGTTTTTGCTCATTCTGTAGGTTTTCTCTTCAATCTGTTGGTTGTTTCCTTTGCTGTGCAGAATCTTTTTAATTTGACATAATCCTATTTGCTCTTTGTGTAATTTCATGTGTAATCTGGCTAGAAAGCCCTTGCCTATGCCTGTATCTTTTAAGAGTGTCACCTATTTTATCTTCCAGCAGTTTTTTGTTGTTATTTTAATATCTAGCTCTGATCCATTTTTATTTTATTTTAGTGCCAGTGAGAGATACAGATTTAAATGAGTTTAGTTTCCCAGAACCATTTGCTAAAGAGGCTCTCTTTCCTCCATCTCTTTTCCCCCATCATCAAAGACCAGATGTCTGAGTGTGCCTGGGCTTGTTTCAGCTTCCTCTATTCTGTTTCATTAATCCACGTCTGTTTTTGTGCCATGCCATGGTGGTGTTTTGTTTTGTTTTTATTTTAGGCAGGGTCTCCCTTTGTCATTCAGGCTGGCCTTGAACTCCCTAGGTAGCTCAGACTAGCCTTGAACTCAAGCAATCCTGCCTCTGCCTCCCAAGTACTGGGATTATAGGTGTAACCCACCATACCCTGTTACCATGCTGTTTTTATCATTGTAGTTTTGTGATACAGCTCAAGATCTAGGATAATGATTTTGCCTGTTTGGCTCTTATTGCCTGGGATTGCTTTTGTGATTCTGAATCTCTTCTGGTTCCACAGGAATCTCCAGATTTTTTTCTCATTCTGTCAGTCCCCATATTCAGTATTATAAGGCCTAACATCTATCTCCCCACAATAGGGACCTGAGTCCCCAACTCAGGATGTATCCCATCCACCAAAGCCCTAGTTCTGCTCCCAAACTAGGCCTTGGGGCTTCAGGATGATGTGTCCAATAAAGTCAATGGAGTCCCAGACATCTTCACAGTCACTGGGTCTCAACCTCACAGCCATGTGTCATTTTGAGCTTCTTCAAGTCTGTCTCTTCACATGTCTTATGGCCGCACTCTGGCACTGAGATGGCTCTGGCTCCCCATGTCACCAACATCGACTCTCCCATCAGCTCCACAGTGATTTCTATGCCTGGGACCATGCACTTGACCCTGAGGTTCTACATGCTCCCACTACAACTCCTGTCTCCAGAGGGAGTTGATCAGCTTTCCCATTGATAGGACAAAATACTTGATTTTCACAAATGAATATAGGAGGGGCTTATTTTGGCTCACAGTTGCAGAGATTTTAGTCTATGGTTGGCTGGCTCAAGGCAGAAAAGTCATGGTGGAAGAGTGTGGTGGGCAAACTTGTTCACTTTATGGCAGCTGAGAAGAGCAGAACCCAGGGCAAGAGCTCCAGCAAGACCACCCCACAAAGGCCCTACTGACCCATCAGTTGTAGACCCTCATGAGCCCATCACGTCTCCAGGTGATTTAACCTTTCTTTTGCTTTTGCCAGGGATTGGACTCAGGACTTTGTGTTTGCAAGGCAGGTGCCGCTAACCAACACCTCCAGCCCCAGGTGATTTAACTCTTAATGGAGTTAAGTTGATAACTAACTGGCACAAGTCCACCCTTTATCAACTTGACACCTAATCACATCTCCTTAAATCATACTGAATCTCAAAGTAAACATAAGAAATTAATACTTCTACCTAACATGATGAAACTATCCTACATACAACTGAAAACACAATAATACCTTCCCCCAAAGGCTCAATAATTCCAGCACTGCTCAGAAGTCCGTGTCAAAGTATCCTCTGAGACACAAAGCAACTACTACCTGTGAACCCCATAAAAATAAAGATAAAGGGCTGGAGATTTAGCTCAGTGGCACCAGGCCTGCCAAGTAAGTACAAGGTCCTGAGTTCAATCCTTGATACCAAAAAATAAATAAATAAAATAAAGTTACCTAGTCCTAAAATAAAATGGTGTATGGTAGGGGTGGGGAAAAAAATGGTATATGGTAGGCTGATTATGGATTGTATATGTCTGTAATTCCAGCACTCTGAGAGGCTGAAGCAAGTGGATCACAATTTTGAGCCAAACTGGTCAACTTAGCTGGATCATATCTCAAAACTGAAAACAAAAAAAGGTCTGGGGATGTAGCTCAGTAAGAAGGCCCTGGTTTCATTCCCTAGTACCACAAACAAAACAAAAGGAACAAAAGTCCACAGAATAAATAGGGGAATAGAAAATAATTTAACCAAAGCAAGACTGAAACCCAACAGAGTAAACATCAAGTCCTGTAACATCATATCCAGCATCCAGGGCACAGGGTAGCATGATGTGAGCTCCAAAAGGCTTGGGCAGCCCCACCCCTGTAGCTTTGCTAGTTTCCGTTCACACAGTCTCTCTCTGGTGCTGGTTCTGTTCACTACCTCAGCTTTCTTTAGTAGATGCTCCATGTTCCTGGCATGTCCAACTTCCTTCAGTGCAGCTTCTGCCTCACTCTCACAGCTCCATGAATACTGTTCTTAGGTGCTCCTGGTAGGGGCTCTGACACTATGGTGCATTTTTGTCTGGTCTCCCATACCTTCCTTTGAAAACCAGGTAGAAGCCTCCCTTACTCCATAACCTTTACATTCTGCATGCCTGAAAAACTAGCACCATGTGAATGATGCTAAAATTTGCTGGCAACTTGAGCAGGAGACAAGCTCTTTTGGACCATGGTATCAGTGGCCTATGAGTTCCCAGATGGCTGAGAATAGTGAAATAAATCCTGGAGGACCAAATTCCCTAGACGACCTTTCTCAGAAGGCCCAGGAGATTGCTTGTCAAATGGAAGGCCTGCAATGCATAAGATCTTTCTTCTTGCCCTAATTCAAAGTACTTGGTATTTTTTAATGACTCTAATCTCTTCAGCAACCATTCGGCCTTTGGCCTCAACTTTATACCTCCTTCTTTGTTGGGCCAAAATTTAAGTTTTTCAAAGGTTTCTGTCATGCTTTTTGCTGATTCTCACTATAAATCTGGCTAAAAGCAGCCAGCAGTATCCATGCTACAGCTTGAATGTTTGACTGCCTTAAAATTTCCTCTGCCAGATCAGTCTGCCTTTATACTTAACCATACACAAGTCTTAGAACATGGATAGAATGTAGACACAATTTCTGCCAGAGTGTAATACACAAAGCCTGTAGACCAATTCCCAAAACAGTCCATCTGAAACTTCATGAGCCTGCCCTTTACTATCCACATTCCTATCAGCCTTCTGGTCTTTAGAACTTCCACAAGATTCACTCATCAAGCTTTTAGCATTTTAGGCTTTTTGCTAGCCCACTTCTTCAAACCTTCCCAATTTCCTCTTGCAAAACAGGCTTCTGAGTCACATGGTCAGGTGTAGTCACAGCAAAACCCTACCTCTATGGTACCAATTTTCTGGGTTGGTCTGTTTTCCCATTGTGAGGATACCTACAAGTTATTGGAGAAGAGGTTTATTTTGGCTCAGGGCATGGTAAAGCCCCTGGTATTTGGTTTCAGGACATGGTAAAGCTCCTCACTTCCTGTGGCCATAAAGTAGAAAGAGGAAGATCATCAGTGAGATATATCCTCTGAGGGCATATCTTTGGCAACCAACTTCTTCCAATTGCTCCCACCTCCTAATAACAATTCACCTATGCACATGAGTGGATTAATCCACCAATGAGTACAGTCCCCATGAGCCTATCATCTCTCCAAGACTCTTAATCCAGTCAAATCAATAGTTAACATTAACTGGCATGCTCAGTAACTCCCAAACAGGGCTCCATCCCCCTGGCTATACTTAACTAAGAGGTCTACACTTATTCAAGGCTCTACACCATGATGCAAGAGGAATCTGTTGCCCCAGGAATGCTCAGGTATTAGTACTCTCAGGCTCAGCCATTATAAATGGGCACCAGGACCTCAGGCTCAGCAAGGACTGGAGTGACACTTTGTGGCATCTCAGACTACAAAAGATAATTTTTATCCTCACCACCTCTAGCTGCATCCTCAATCTATTTAACCCAAGCTGGGCCATCTCTGTCATCTGGATCTGAGAGATGGTATTCTCCCAAACATGACAATAAGTAGATAATGTCTGGGTCGTGCAGATAAGCAAATGCCACCACACATTAGCAACCTGAGCATCCAGTTCCTAACCAAGATTATACAACTCAACTTCCAGGCTTAACCATCTAGCACCTAAAAGCTGTCCTCAGATGTCAGACTCTGTGTAACAACCTATACAACTGGACCCAAAATGTGTCTAAAATTCCCATATTAGTCACCTTTTCCATTGCTAGGATATTTAAAAGTTGGAAAGCTTCAATTTGGTTCACGTGACCAAGCAATTTAGTCCATGTTCAGCTAATTCCAAGGCACAAAAATAATGTCAGAATGGCATGATGGAGCAAAGATGCTTAGTTCATGGCTCCCCAGAAGCAGAGCAGGGAACAGTACCAGAAAGGAAGGGATCAGGGACATTATTACAGTACTCAAGGTCATGCTTCCACCAAGACACATCTAGAATTATGCTTTTCTAAGTTTCTAAATCCTTCCCACTTCAATCAAGAAGACACTTAGGCTTAATCAACACAACTTCCAAGTAGACAACCAGACCCCAGTTTCTGTCATTCCAAATATACCCAGAGATTCAAACTATGTCCCCAAAACTAGAATCCAGATTTCCAGAATCAATCAACCCCAAAATTCCTTGGTACTCCAGATTCATCCCATAAAACTAAGTAATAAACTCTTGGTTTTTGTTACCACAGACATACCTTGGGACCTTCTCTGTCTTCACAAACTGGACAGTTAAGTTTTCAGTCTCCTGCACCCAAGCTACATAAACAAACTACTACTCAGTTGTCCCAGACTGCATACCTAGACCTCCATTTATCTAGTTCCCCCTAGACATTAGCCAGGCCCCAGTAACTGTCATCCAAGCAGGCAATGAGACCTGTAATTTCTGCACCCTTAAGATAGCCAATTTATTTCCAAGATTTCTCACCTTAAGCCAAATTTCTAAAGCCTACTGTCATTACTTCAAAGTAGATAATGGTTTTTTTTGTCTTAATAATCCAAAGCTGGACACTTGGGGCTGGAGGGTTAGCTCAGTGGTTCTGGCGCCTGCCTTGCAAGCACAAGGTCCTGAGTTCGAACCCTGGTAACCACATACAATGCTGGGCGTGGAGACTCATGCCCACCAGCAATCAATACCACATACCACAGAGCCGGGCGTGGTGGCTCATGCCTGTCATCCCAGCACTCCGGAGGCAGAGACAGGAGGACTGCTGAGTTCGAGGCTTGCCTGGGCTACATAGCGAGCTCAGAGCCAGCCTGAACTACAAAGCAAGACCCTGTCTCAAAAAAAAAAAAAAAAAAAAAGAGCTGGACACTTGGCCATGGGATCTCTACCACCCAAATGAGATAACCAGAGGGTAAGTCTCAAACAGCTATCTGGAGTACAGAAGACCCCAATATTGCTCTAAACTAGTCATTCAGCCCTCAATATACATAACTCTGTATTTCAGTTTCTTAAGCTATCTATTATCCCAAAAGAGACTAGACCCCATTTGCCCTAAGTACTTCTGGTCCCAGGACTCCCAGTCTTAACCACCCAAAACTGGACAATTGTACCTCATCCTGTTACCCTGTAATAGTCTCTTTCTCACCTCAGAAGCAAAATACGTTTGATACCCATAACTTAAAAGAGAGATCTATTTTGGCTCATGGTCTCAAATGGTTCAGTCCATTGTTGGGGGGTTCCAAGGGAGAGAGAGCACAGTGGAAGGGCATAGCAAGGATGACTGCTTACTTCATGGGAAGCCACATGCAGAGAAAGAGAAAAGAAGAGCTAGAGACAGAATGCACCCTTCCAGATCAGGCCTCCATCAACCCAGGCCTCCAATCAGCCCCTACCTCCTCACAGTACAGGAACTCATCAACAATTAACCTGCTGATAAGTATAGTGCTTCTATGATCCAATCACCTTCCAAAAGCTTCACCTCTGAACACAAGACTTTTGGGGGGCCTCTTAGATCTAAGCCATACCACACTCCAAAACAGACCTTAGCAACCCAGCTCAGACAGGAACCCAAGTCTCCGACAACTCAAACTACTCCAGTTCATGTCACTTCCAACAGGTATGAGTCCCTAATCTGTCACTTAAAATGCGAGAGCTGGACCACTGTCTTTAACTCCAACTCAGTTGGCAGACATCCCCCAAAACTGAGATACAAGATCCCCAAATTGCTATCACTTCACACTAGGCAATGAGACCTCCTCCCTAGTCTCTGTTGTCCTAAATTGTACAACAGGACCCTCAGGCTCTGTCTCCAGCCAAAACTTTACAATTCCAACTACTGCAACTCCAGACTAGACAGCATCATGTTTCTTCTGTCTCAGGGTAGAAACCACCCCCATTGGGTCATTTCCAGCTGAGGGGACACCCTACCTTGTCATCTCAAAACTAGAGTCTGGATCCTCTGCCTCACCCTCAAATTTGCCACCCAGACACTCACTCAGGCCACAGGATTCCTAGTCTGTGTCATCTGACCACTCAGCTCAAATTTGATAATAGATCCCATTCTATTACCCCAAACCAGAAGCCAATGTCAGCCCAAACCAGACAACTGGATTCCTGTTCTGTCACTTTCTGCCAGCAAACAGGACCCCAGGTACTCTCCCCGAAATAGACCAAGAGACTTTTAGTTTTTGTCCCCCTGATGAGAGAACAAATCTTCCTGTTTGTTATCCCAAACTGAATATTTTAAACTCAAGCTTATTGGGAGGAAACACATGGGAAAAGCGGTCCCCTAGTCTTCACCAACTCTAACACAGCTTCTAGTCTCACTATCTCAATGAATTGCCACCAGAATAAAGGACCTAAAATGCTACCCCAAGATCTGGCATTTGGTCTGAGTCTCAACATCCCCATTACCTCAGCCCCAGCCTGCTGAGCCTATGCCCCAGTGACCTGTCTCAAGTGTGTGGCCTGTCACCTCCAAAGAGCAGCTGAACCATATGCAGAATGAGATGGCCATGGAGACTGTTTCCCCAGGGAATACTGGCATTGAGATATCCTATGCTACTCCCAAATTGGTTCGGGGACCCTTGCTTTTGCGTAGACCTAGGTGATCTGACTGAGCCTCAGGGCCCCCAGGTTCCCAACCGACTGTGGTCTCCCAGGATGAGTCAGTTCCTGGTTCCCTCAGGATCCAGTCCAGAGGTAGCACTTGTCTGCCCTCTGGTGGCTAATGCTGGAAATACACCCTCAATTGGCTGTTGAGGTCAGGTGTGGACCAAGACCAGGTTTCCTGGTCTTCCCATGGTGTGCAAACCGGAAACCTGGGGGTCATCCTTCCTTGTTACTTCAAGTTCATCTCCCACTACACAGGTTAGTGGCCAAACTCTGTTCCTTGTATTCCAGAATCTGTCTTCTTGTCCTTCCTCTCCACCTCATCGTCCCCAGCTTGGGTCATCCTCCCTATTCTCATGCTCTCCAGCTCACCCTCCGCACAACCCCAGAGGGACATTTCTAGTATCCCTACCTGACCCTGTCTCTTCTTGGCGCAAAACTCTTCTGTGGTCTCCCACTACCTTAAGTTAAAATCCAAAGAAGTGGCCCAGGCCTGCAGCTACTGTGCTATCTGCCCCATGTACTCTCGACATCATCTCCTAAAGCTGCTCCCTCCATTCCTTTCACCTGAGCCACAGTGACGACAATGACACCATCATGCTGTTAAGCAGGTCTGATGTCTGGGCCTTTGTACTTGATTTTCCCTGGATACTTTGGCCCCAGATTTCCAAGGGCCAAGCTGCTCCTCAGTTCCCAGCAAGGCCCTGCCTCAGCGCTCCGGGGATCCCTCCAACTACTCTCTAGTCCCGCCCACCCAGCCCCTTCTGATTGGCTTTGGAGGTGTTCCTGAGGGTTTCTTGCTGGTAGCTTGGTTTACTTGTGTATCATGAGCTTCTCCCAGAAGGGTGAGTGCCAGGGAGACAGGACCTCACTTGTTTGTGGCACTGCTGACCCCTGCCCAGCATCTGTGCCAGTGTGCTGCAGAAAGAGCCCAGGCCAGGGAGGTGATTTCTCTCTCTTTCTCTGGAGAGTGAAGTAGGGCCTTTGTGCTGAGCTACCTTTACATTTTGACTCTGAGATAGGATCTCAATGACTCATCAAATGCTCAGGCTGAAATTACTGTAAACTTCCTGCCTGGCTTCTCAGAGTGCTGGGATTGCAGGTGGGTGCCATCATGCCTGGCAAGCACACAGCAGCCTAAGGCCCCTGTCCTGGGATGGGCCTATCTGTGTGTGCAGCTGGTTCCGTGGCTGTGCCTGGGAATTCAGACTTGGGAAGCTCTTCATTCCATAAGTGTGGCTCGTCGTGCCCAGACTGGCTGTGCAAACACTGTTCATTACACTGAGCCTGCCCTTCTCCTGGGAGTCTGCAGTTTGGTGCACAGAAATACCAATAGTGATCCCAGGTACTGAGACTTAATGTTTTACATGTGTTGTCGCAATTCATTGCTACAGGGAGGAATTCAGCTTGTGCAACCACACTGGGAGAGGTGAGCCTGGTTTGTTCTTAACTTGGCCTCATGTCTCCTTATTTGGGATTGTGTCCTTTCATGATAATCACATCCTAGCACATCACTGAACCTCAAATCCCTTTTTCGTAGATGAAGCCTCGCTCTGTATCCCAGGCTGGCTTCAACCTACTGATCTTCCTGCTTCAGCCTCCTGAAGCACGACTACAGATACATGCTACAGTGCCCAGCTTCCCTTTCTCAACTTTTCTTCTCCTTCTTAGCATATGCCCTCTTCGTTTACTTCCATATCCTGCTTATTGTTTTCCCCTGACCTGCAGCATGCCCAGCATCCTGCTGCAGAGGCTCACAGAAGACATAGGGAGGTATGTGCTAAACGACCACTGCAACAGCTTTATTTCTAAAGGCGGAGCCTCTCCCTGGGCTTGGGATGGGAGGTGGGCCTCTGGCCTGAGCAGCAGAGTGGTGCAGGTCAGGAGTGGACAGGCATGGGGTGGCTGGCCCAGGTGGCCAACAGGTCTTTGAAGATACCTCACACAGCCTCCATCTGCAACTCCTCCCCGTCTGCAGCCTCGATCTGGTGGAAGGCAGCATGGGAGCCGATGATCACCAGAGTGGCTCCTGAAGGGGAGGGAACAGGCAGTTCAAGGCCACGCTCCCTCCCTCACCTGGTTTCTCCCCACCAGGATCCTGTACTCACCTAGGACCCAGAAGACAGCTGAGCCAGCACCAGCCAGCCAGAAGAATGGGAAGGAGATGCCTCCTGCCACAGCATACTGATGGGCTGGGCTCATCTCTCGGCCTGAGGGAAGCAACAACAGAGAGCTATTCCAACTCCCAGAGTGATCCCTGCTGCTCCTCAATAATCTGGAGTCACAAGTTCTACAAGCTGCCAAATTGAGCCCAGACTCTCATATCATTGTGTCCCAGCCCCATCCTGTTTCCTCAGTGTCCCCTGTCCCACAGAAAATAATAAGCCTCCCTCAGGCCCTGGCCCTGCCCTTCAGCCCCATTTGGCCTATAAAGCCTCAACCTCCTTCTCCCTAGCTCAGGGCCCTCCTGCACTCACCGGGAAGAAGTCTCATACTGGTGGCCTCAGGGTCAAGTCTGACCCGAGGATATATTCTTTGAGATGTTGGTTTGTGGCCAAAAAATGCACTGAATGATCTTCTATAAATATGTACCTTTCTGGCCTCTCACCCAAGACTGGAACATCTGGCCTACATGCTTGGTGATTGCAAGCTGTGGCTGTGATTCAAGGGCTCCTTCCGTGCCAGTTCCTGTTTCTCACAAACATAACTGAAGTCCCCTGAAGGACCTTGTCTTAGGTTTGTCTGGCTGATTCCAAATCCCTGTCCCCAAGGTAAATTTTCCCTGGGGAGAATTCCCCTAACATCCCCCCATCTGTCTTTTTCTTTTCTTTTCCCTTTCTTTCTTTCTTTCTTTCTTTCTTTCTTTCTTTCTTTCTTTCTTTCTTTCTTTTTCTTTCTTTCTTTCTTTCTCTTTCTTTCTTCCCTCTTTTCTTTCTTCCTTTCTTTTTATCTCATGGCCATCCTTTTCTTTTTCTTTTGCTTTTTTTTTGAAACAGGGTCTCGCTTTGTAGTTCAGGCTGGCCCTGAGCTTACTATGTAGCCCAGGCGAGCCTCAAACTCAGCAGTCCTCCTGCCTCTGCCTCTTGAGTGCTGGGATTACAGGCGTGAGCCACCACACCCGGCAATGACCATCCTTTTCTACAAAATGGTCTTTGTTCCTTTTTCTTTTTTCGTTTTCTGGTTCCAGGTGTCAAACTTGGGACCTTGCTCTTGCCAGGCAGGCGCAGCACCACTGGGCTACATCCCTGGCAGTTCCTTGACATCTTTCTTTCTGTGCATCTCGGTAGCATTCTGGGGCCACATATGTCATAAGCTTCAGTTCTCCTCTGAGAAGTCCCAAGATCTTTCCCATCCTACCCCAGGAAACTCCAAAAGGAACCTGGACAAATCTAGGCCTGCATAAGGTCGCCACCTGGTGTCCAACGTGAGTATCTGCGTTGGGTGCTTCCCACAGAAGTCAGGGAGGAGGGAATGGAGAAGCCTAGTGATGGTGGGTTCTGGGGCATCTCATTCATGCTCGGGCAATAGCAATTTGGGGAGCTGACACTGGAGGTAAGGATCAGATGTGTCTGAGATTCTATGGATCGAGTTAGCTGGATCCATTGTACACATAGGTTTGGGCAAACTTGGGCTCCAAGGACTTTGGCTTGGCATCTGAGGTTTTCATTCCAAGAGAACAGAATTTGAGGGACTAGGGATCCATTTGGGCAGGGGATTCTCTCACCAAAGAGTACAAGCTTGGACTGTAACGTGCGCAGATAGAGAATGTAACAGGCACCAAAGAAGATGGCCAGAGCGACCAGCAGCATAGGAGATGTCACCCTGGAAGAAGAGTGCAGGGAAGCAGAGGTCAGGCGGGGGGAGATGGGTCAGACAGGGGGCCCTGGCCTTGTATAATGCTGGGTGGAAGCCAGGGAAGGCTGAGTTACATGCGGTGACACTGTATCTTGGCTACTCCAATGGGAGGAGGAGAGACCTATATCCCTTTGATGACCCAGAGGAACCACTACTCCATGGGGCGGGGCCTGTCGATGGCGGGGGCCTGTCTGTGGGGCGGGACCGTCTGACCAGGCAGGCACAGGATGCAGTGGGACCAGACGGGACCAAACGGGACCAGGCGGGACCAGGCACTCACACGCAGTACAGGATAAGCCCCAAGAACACGAACACATAGTTGCTCTGGTAGTACTCCACGTTGCGTACCAGGCGCTGGCACAGCTCGCCCAGGTTGCGGGGTCGTGAGAAGCGCTGCTGGTCCACGAAGGTTCCCCAGGGCTTGATGGTCGCTCTTCGCCGCTCCAGCCACTCCCGGCCCACGCCAGAGGGAATCAGCTTCGGCAGCAGGGTCCTGGCGAGGAAGGGAGGAGGTGGGGAGGCCAAGTCAGCGGCAGGTTGGGATGGAGGCCCAGACCCGCGGGGAATAACTGGAAAGCGGGGCTGGACGTGGGGTCCAGGAAGGACAGGTCCCAGGACACAGCCAGGATTCGTGGGTACCAGAGAAGAAGGGGGCCGAGGACCCAACTCCAGGGCTCCTGAAGAGGAAAGTCGGGGACCAGACATCTAGATGGGGTTAGGATTCCCAGGATTCGAGCTAGAGGGGGACCGGACTCCGGGCCTCGGGTCAGGGTGACTGCACCCGGGTAGCTCACGTGGCGCTCAGCCCTTCCACCTCGGCCTCCTTCTGCTGGTCCTTCTGGGTTGCCATCTCTGCGTTGTGAGGGGTACAACTGCTGTAACCAACCCCGAGCCCTGTAGACCCCGTCGGCTCCGCCTGAGCCTGGCCTCACCCAGCGGAGCCGACGTGGCGCCGCTCCCGAGCCGCAGGGGGCGGTCGTTGCGCCGCCTGGTATTGTGGGAATTAGAGTTCAGGCAGGCATTCTCCGGGACGGCGGTCTGACTCGCAAGGTACCTTGGGAAATGTAGTTCTTGGCAGGGAGTGGCACTGCTAGGCATTGTGGGATTTGTAATTCCGGGAGCCAGGTGCGGAGTTGGGCAAGTGCATAACGGAAGATGGTATTGTGTACTCCCTTGGGAGACACTATGGGCTCCGCGCCGAGCTGTCTTCTTGACTCTACAGAGCATAAGAAACTCCCAGAGATATTATAGACTGCTAAATTAGGTAAAATATTATAGGCAGTCAAGGAGGGTCTGGGCCCTTGAGACTGTGCAAAAGACGAAAATGCATTACAGCTGTGGCCAAGGAGCATCTGTTTGAGGCCAGGCCTCAAGATAAGGACGAAATGACCAGGCTTACATAATTTCCAAGGAATGAGTGGTAACACCTGACCCAGTAAAATCTAGACAGACATCAATCACCCTGGTGAGTGACCAAGACCTATGGATCCACTCTTTCCTTAAAAAGTTCCTTCTTGGGCCAGAGGGTTAGCTCAGTGGTTCTGGCGCCTGCCTCGCAAGCGCAAGGCCCTGAGTTCGATTCCCGGAAACCACATACAATGCTGGGCGTGGAGACTCACGCCCACCAGCAATCAATACCACATACCACAGTGCCGGGCGTGGTGGCTCACGCCTGTAATCCCAGCACTTGGGAGGCAGAGACAGAAGGATTGCTGAGTTTGAAGCTTTCCTAGGCTACATAGTGAGCTCAGAGCCAGCCTGAACTACAAAGCGAGAACTTGTCTCGAAAAAAAAAAAAGTTCCTTCTTCTTCCATGTACACTAGCGAGATGACTTGCCTCCCTTCTGAATCTACTTGTAATCTTATTGGTTGATTATAATTTTGCCCTACCTTATAATTTTGTATTATAAAACCCCTTGTGAAGTAGGGTCCCCACCAACCCACTCAGGCTCTCCCTCCTTTCTCTGAGGAGCTAAACGCTCTCCTTCTCAATAAATATTTCCTACATTTCCTTTATTGTTCCTTGGAATTCCCTCTTTGATTTTGGGAAACAAATTCAGCATATCTGATGTCTAGCAGATTGGGAATCATATTATTCCCCTATATCATACACAGAAGGACAGGCTTTTTGTAGATGGGATGGAGACGTAGAGATGGAAGGAGACATGAGAGGAGGAAGAAGTAAAAAAGGTCAACATGCAATATGCCTATATACCAATACTGCATCACAAGTATGTTTACTATGTGTTGCAAATATACACAAATCATTTATTAAATAGGGAATTATTATTATTATTATTTTTTGGAGACAGGGTCTCACTTTGTAGTTCGGGCTAACTCTGAGCTCACTATGCAGTCCAGGCAAGCCTCAAACTCAGCCATCCTCCTGTCTCTGCCTCCCGAATGCTGGGATTACAGGCGTGAGCCACCACGCCCGGCTAAATAGGGAATTATTATCCCCCAGAAAACCTGGAATTTTGGAGTTGGGCTCGAGAAAATCTGGGCTCTGTAGCTTTGGTCTGGTCACCTCCCTGTACCTCAGTGTCCCACCTGGACAGTACCACACTAATGGGGTGACTATACTTTAGTTAAATAGAGCTTGAAAGAGCCTTGACATTGTGTAACTGCTCGATAAATGTAGTTGTTATTGCCAGTGTGTTATAAATATTCTGATTACTTCTACAGCTCAGTCGCCTCAAATTTAACAGTGACATCTTAGGGGTCTCTTGGCTCTTGGATACCCCAAACAATGGCTGGTGTCTGAGGCTTGGGCCATTCTTTCTCAGTTTCCATGACCACAGTTCTCTCCCATTCTTTAAAAGAAATTCCTCCATGCCCTCCCCACCCTACCTGGGTGAACTCTGAGAAATCAAGGAGAGAGTTCTAACGGGGCACCTCAGAGCAGGCCCTCAAAAAGTGAACCTGGGGTGTCAGGAAGACTGAGCTACCTAATGGTCTGAGATCCTAACTCTCCAAAGGTGAGTGGGGCAGTATGGAATGTCTAAGTGACCTTTCTTTCTCTCCTTTTTTTTTTTTTTTTTTTTTTTTTGAGACAGGGTCTCGCTTTGTAGTTCGGGCTGGCTCTCAGCTCACTATGTAGCCTAGGCAAGCTTCAAACTCAGCAATCCTCCTGTCTCTGCCTCCTGAGTGCTGGGATTACAGGCGTGAGCCACTATGCCCGCCACTGTGGTATGTGGTATTGATGGCTGGTGGGCGTGAGTCTCCACGCCTAGCATTGTATGTGGTTTCCGGGGATCGGGGATCGAACTCAGAACCTTGTGCTTGCGAGGCAGGCGCCAGAACCACTGAGCTAATCCTCCGGCCCCCCAGGTGAATTTTTAAACTCTACTTCTTGTCTTCCAAGGTGCACCCCCTTAGAGTTTGTGTTTTGGGGCGTGCTGAGAGATATTTCTTCAGGAATGGGGGAAGATGTTCCCTGCCAAAGGCTCTGGTGGGCACTCGGTAGTGGGGCCCCCACTGGGTGAGTCCCAAACTGAACAAATAGCTGACTTTTGAAGACCAGTCAGTTTCTGTTTCTTTCCCTTTTGTCATCCAGGCTGTTAGTACGTTTCGCCCAAGTTTTCCAACCTGGTTGCAGTCTTGCTTCAGAAATCATACCATAGGGCTAGGGATTTAGCTCAGTGGTCCTCGTTTCTGCCTCACAAGTGCAAGGTCCCAAGGAACCAATGAATGAATGGATAAATATATAGAAATCAAGAGGACTGTGAATGGACAATCGGCCCCCGGTGTTAATGGAGGTGGTACAGAGGTCTGCCCAGTTTCCTCAGGAGAAGCGGGTGAAGCTGCTCCTAGCAGAGGACGTACAAAGGCCTGGAGATGCCACAGGGTGGATCTAGAGGGGAGTGGGATTGTGAGGCCCAGAGGCAGAGACACAACAGAGGGGTTTTCCGAGTGAGAGGGTGGTAAGAACTTTGGATAAGGGACTTTAGGAGATGGGGTCTCAGCATAGGGGCAACTGGAAGAGGGGTCCTGCCCTCTCACTGCCTCCTGCCTCAGTTCCAGGGCTTTTCTTATAGGCTACTGCCTTGCGTGGCACTGCCTGTGTGTGGCCTGTCTATGTTCTAGCCGCCCAGAGCGTGCACTGGGAGGCCCAGCCCCTCCTCTCCCTTGCACCTGAAAGGACTGGTGTTGCTGGCTGATTGCAGGGACAATACAGAGTGAGCAACTGGAGACATTCATATACTATAGGGTGAAAAATGACACAGTGCTTTGGAAGGGTCTGGCAGTTTCTATTAAAACTAGACGCAGCCTATGACCCAGCCTTTCCGCTCCTGGGCAGGTGTGTAGCTAACAGAGACGAGTGCGTGTGTCACAGAAAGACAGGACTGAGTCAGGCGTGGTGGTGCATACCTATAATCCCAGCACTCTTGGAGGCTGAGGCAGGAAAACTGCAAATTCTAAACGAGCCTGGGTGACTAAGTGACTCAATGAGACACTGTCTCAGTCTAAAATATAAATAAATTAAAAACCAAAATAAAAGATAGTAGGAAGCAGGGAGATAGATCTTTTGTAAAAGGGAAAGGGACCAACTGATGGAGGGTGAGGAGGGGAAGAGGATGAAAAATTAAAATGTGTCAAGTATATGCATCAACTCCTGTGAGGAATGTAATCATTATGTACTGCAAAATACTGTAGTAAAAACAATTTAAAGTCACAAAAAGAGGCTAATATATAGCTCAGTGTGAAGCCTCAGGGTTCAATTTCATTATCACAAATAAAAGAATATTCCTATTTCTTACCAGAGTAGACTCTCACCTGGAAAAAACTCCAGGTGTCTGTAAGAGGAACATGGATAAAGTATTATGATCACAAAATGGAACACTACACAGGGGCGAAGAGGAATAGTATGCTACTGATGCAAACGACAATGTGGAAATGTGCAGATACATTGTAGGGGACCCAGAGTTACACCCACGAGAATATGAGTTGTAAGATTCTGTTTTCAGGGCCGGAGGGTTAGCTCAGTGGTTCCAGTGCCTGCCTCGCAAGCGCAAAGTCCTGAGTTCGATCCCCAGTAACCACATATAATGCTGGGTGTGGAGACATGCCCACCAACAATCAACACTGCATATTACAATGCCGGACGTGGTGGCTCACGCCTGTAATCCCAGCACTCGGGAGGCAGAGACAGGAGTATTGCTGAGTTCGCGGCGGCTTGCCTGGGCACCATAGT
>PVIC010037678.1:0-17964 GCA_004025085.1 Thryonomys swinderianus | reverse complement strand
TCTCGCTTTGTAGTTCAGGCTGGCCCTGAGCTCACTATGGTGCCCAGGCAAGCCGCCGCGAACTCAGCAATCCTCCTGTCTCTGCCTCCCGAGTGCTGGGATGACAGGCGTGAGCCACCACGTCCGGCATTGTGGTATGAGGTGTTGATTGTTGGTGGGTGTGTCTCCACACCCAGCATTATATGTGGTTACCGGGGATCGAACTCAGGACCTTGCGCTTGCGAGGCAGGCGCTGGAAACACTGAGCTAACCCTCCGGTCCCAGTATGGCCATTTTGACAATATTGGTTCTTCCTACCCAGGAGCAAGGGATGGCTTTCCATTTTCTAGTATCCTCTCTATTCTCTTTTTTTCAGAGTGCTGTAGTTTTCAGAGTAGAAGTTTTCCTCAACTCTTGTTAGACTGATTCCTAGATATTTCATTTGTTTTGGATGTAATTGTGAAAGAAGTTGTTTCCCCAATGTCTCTCTCAATGAGTCTGTTGTTTGTGGATATGACAGTTACTGATTTTTGAGTGTTGAACTTGTATCTAGCTACTCTACTGAATCTGCAGATTAAGTCAAGCAGTCTTTTGCACAGTTTTGGGGCTCTTCTATATAGAGCATCATGTCATCAGCAAATAATGACAGTTTAACTCTTTGCCTATCTTTATTCCTTTTATTTCTTTCTCTTGTCTTAATTGCTATGTCTTAATATTTCCAGAACTCCATTGAACAGGGGAGGTGATAGTGGATATCCTTGTCTTGTTCCTGATCTTAGTGTGAAAGGGTTCAGTTTTTGACCATTTTGTATGATACTGGCTACTGGTTTTTTATAAATAGCTTTTGTCAGGTTGATAAAGGATGAGTTAAAGACTATTTCAGTTTTCTCTAGGGTTTTAATCATGAATAAATGTTGGATTTTGTCAACCTCTTTCTTCATCTATTGAGGTGATCGTAAGTTTTTGTTTTCTTTTTCTTTAAACAGCGTCTTGCTTTGTAGTTCAGGCTAGCCCTGAACTCATTCTGTAGCCTAAATTAGCCTTGAACCCACAGCAGTCCTCCTATCTCTGCCCATCTGGGATTACAGGCATGAGCCACCATGCCTGGCATTGCTGTATGTGGTACCACAATCAAACTTGGGACCTTGCACTTGTTAGGCAGATTGCTAGCACTGACATAAATCCCTAGCCCTATTGTGTGGTTTTGTCCTTGATTCTGTTAATGTAGTGCATTATGTTTATAGATACATACATACATACATATATATATATATATATATACACACACACACACACACACACACACATCATTGCATCTGTGGGATGAATCCATTTTGGTCAGGGTGTACAATTTTCAGCATTCTCATTCAATATTTTGCTTCTCTGTTGAGTTTCTAGAATCTTGATTTTTATATGCTTAGTTGTAAAATTGTTTTTAGGTCACAGCCAGTTGGAGTCCTATGTACCTCGCTTATTTGTATGCCAATTTCCCATTTCCTATGAAGTTTTCTGCCATTACTTCTGTGAACATTTTTTAATGTCTTTTGCATTATATCCTGTTTTTTCATTGACTCCAGTCAATCTTATGTTATTCTTCTTTGGATCATGTAGCAGCTGCTGGATTGATTTCTCATGGTCCCTTGCTATTTTCAAGAGATTATTCCTTTTATCATTACTGGCTTCAATCCTATCTTCTCTGTGTGATATTCTGTCTTCAAATTTATTCATTATACTCTGCAAACTTTCATTGGAGTTTTTTAATCTGCTGGAAATCTCTTTGGAGCTGTTTAAAAATTTTCATTGCATTCATAAACTGAGATTCCATTATGTTCCTGGTGTCTTCTTTAGTGTTATTAACCATATCTTTCACTATAGACACTATCTCTGTTGTTATTTGAGTAATTATTTCTGACTTCATTTTTACCAGGTCCTCTTTTCTTACTAGCTCAGGGTATCCTGTTGGTTGAATTTTGGGTCGTTCATCTCATAGTTCCCCAGATTCCCCTTCAGCGGTGATCTAGAAATCTGAGTTAGAGACCTATTTAAATGTTTTTCATTTGTATATTTTTTGTTGTTGCTGAAATTTTTGTTACAATTCCTGGGTTGCTATCTGGAAAATAGTTTTTGAAAGTGTCTTTCTTCCTAATATTTAGAACCCATAGGAGACAGCTACTTCATGGGTCTTCATCCTTGGATTGTTGTGGCCCTAAAGTAATCTCAGTTCTGCTACACCATGAAAGGTACTTAAACAGAACAATCATATAACACTGGTCAAAGTAATACAACCAGTATCAGCAACAGTGTCAAACACAGCTCAGGGATTTAAAAACTGTGGCAACTACTATTCTGATAGCTTTAACTGCAGGACCTCTGGACCACATGCTGAAATTCAGAAATATGTTTACAGTATACAAGTCCTTCAAAATAGCGGTGTAATCCTCTGGGAATAAAGCTTAGAGGGAGTTGGAGGAGCAGAGAGATAAAAGGAAAGAGAGATTAGAAATAGGGGTAGAGAATATATAAAGATCACACAAACCCTGGGAACCTGATAGAGGCTGGAGAACAAAAGAAGGGACAAATATAAAAAGAACAGACTAAGAGCAGCAGGGCAACTAAAAACTGAATTCCTATAATAGTAAAGAAAGAACAGTTGGGAGGATCAACACATAGAAACTTGAGGAAATTGATGCCGATAGGAGGAAAAGAGAGGATGAAGGGAGAAAAGAATAGAGGCAACCAAAAACAACAGGCAAACAGGAAACTGTTGTCACTCTCCTGTAAAAATATGAGGAGGAGAAAAAACCTGAAATTGGACAGACTCAGGAAGAGGAATGTAGAGAAATGAAAAATAAGAGGGCAGAGAACAGAAAAAATGGAAAACCCAAAACAAAAATGAAAAACCAAAATGTCTCTTCAAGGCAGGGACGTGCTGTTGCCTGTGGACAATGTGGGCAGCAGCAGATAGATCAGAGTCAACTAGTGACAGCTGTAGTCCACCGGGATTCAGCCTGGATTCTGGCTACAGTGGCTGAATTAGCTCCCTGCTTTCTTATAGATTTGGACTCTGCAAGGTTTACTACAGATACAAGACACTCTTTCCCCGAAGCAAGTACAGGATCTGTAGGAGGTGTTGGCCCCACAAACTCAACAGTGGCTGTAGTCTGCAGGTTGTCTTCACTCTCCCAGTGGTGCTTTTTCAGCGTGGTGAACAGGAAGCATTGAAGCAATGAGCGTGTGGCAGGGTGGCCCGGGTGTGGCAGGGTGGCTTGGGTGTGACGGTCTGGTGGCTGGTGCTTTTATGGGGGCCAACAGTTTCACCTCTTAAAAATGGTTTTAATGTCCTCTGGTGCCTTTGCCACATGGATTTTAACCCTTTTTCATCATGGCCTGCCATGAGGAACAGGGGAGGTTTGGGAACTTGGGGGTGTGGGCTGGGGTGTGTGGGGTATGTTTCCTCACTGGTTGGCATGAATTCCCAGTCTGTCCTGGGCCAATTCATATATGTTAGTAGCAGCAGCTGCTGCAGTCCAGTGTGCGTACTGTTCCTCCACAGGGAGTTTCTGCATAGAGGCTCACGGGTCGCCAGAAGTCACCATACATCTGCAGGTTTGACAGCTGTTTTTTTGCTGAGAGTCCAGACTGTGAGGAGAGCACTGCTTAGTACCTCCCTCCTCTTCCTTAAAGTGTTGCTCTTCATTTTCCCTGTAGACTTCAATTCTTGCCTCATAGCCTTCCTGGTTCCTGGGGATCCACTTCCCTTCTTCCTCTTCAGGCTGCTATGTTCTAGCGTAAGGACACCATTGGGGAATTTGTACCAGTATATGGCACGAGTTAATTCCCATTTTTACCCATATCCCTACCCACCCTACAACCTCCTACCCCCTACATACATGTGCTTTCTTTTTGTTTTAAAATCATATTTATTCTTTCCCCTCATTACTTTCCCTGACCGCTTTCCCTTTGAATATTTCCTATTTCTTTTTTTTTCTTTTCTTTTTTTTGAGACAGGGTCTTGATTTGTAGTTTTGGTTGGCTCTGAGCTCACTATGTATCTTAGGCAACCCTGGAACTCACAGCAATCCTCCTGCCTCTGCCTCCCCAGTGCTGGGATTACAGGTGTGAGCCACCAGGTGTGTGGTACTGATTGCTGGTGGGCATGACCATGCCCAGCATTGTGGAGTGTGGTTAATGGAATTTGAACTAAGGACCTTGCACCTGCAAGACAGGTGCTAGAATCACTGAGGTAAATCCTCCCGCCCTTTTTGGCGGTACCAGGGATTGACTTGGCCCCTGTGTTTCCAAGGTAGGTGCAGTACCACTTGCGCTAAATCCCTGGCCTCGCTATTTTTAAGAGGTCTTTGATTTAATGATCACCTACTAAACCCTGTCCTCTAGATCTGATATTCTGTTGTCACATTCATTAACTTTGCTGTGGATACTTTGAGTTTTTTAGTCTCCTGGATTTCCAATTGAGTTTGTTGTATGCAATCTAGTTCTTTTCTGCGTTGGGCATTCACGGTTTCCTTGTTTTTCCTAAGCTCGTCTGTTTTTCATTAAGTCTACTTAGTCTACTCTAGATTCACTAATAATTTCACTCATTATGGTCATGACCTCTTTATTGATAACTGTTTTGTTTCTGTCAAGAGATTTATTGATATGTTTTGTTACTTCTGCTGCTACTAGTGCATAGAATTCTGCTTGGGGTGGGGGCTTTTGATTTCCTCCATCTCAGCGGCCCGTTGATTGGCTTTGGGTGAACTGGGGATTATGGGTTAGTCTTGAGACGTCTTTAGGAAATCACTAATTTTCAGAGATGTCTTCTAGGCATAGTTGGATTTTGGTTTTGAGTGTTCCAGGATCCTGCCTCTTCAGTTTATTAGGGATGAAAAGTTGCTGCATATTTGGCCTAACCCCCAGTTCTTTAATATAGGATTATAGCATTTTTTATGACTCCCACACAGTCTAGGTACTGGCGTATAAGGAATACAAGACTGTGTCACCTTGCATAAGAATTGGAATCAGTAATAATAGCATCAAGCATAGACTGGAAAATGACAAAATGTGATGACTATTAATTTGTTGCCTTTAACTATAGGTCCAAGCTTTTATGGTTATATAACAAAATCTAAGCTAAATCAGAAAATTACATGTAGTAAATATCCACTCAGTAGAGCTATTTTACCCTAAGATGATCAAATATGAATGGGATAAGAGCAAAAATATAGAACTAAAAGAAAACAAAGAAATTAGAAGCAAGGCTGAAGGGCAAAGGAAAATATCTATGTCTCAGGAAACTAGTGAGGAAAACGGAAAGAAAGCAGAAAAAAACAAAAGCAAAACAACTAAAAACAGTGTGCATACTCAAAAAAAGAACAAAAACAAAAAAGCTCACAAGCAAGACAGAAACAAAAGAGAAATTTTTCTAATTTAAAGCCTGTGGTTATTATTTTCTGGGTTCTACAATTTTATGGTAGTGTCCAAATGAGGATGTAACTCTGCTCTCACTGGTAGACTAAGGATAGTCCCAGCAAGCCTGCAGGAGGATTAAGGCAGGGTGTTAGTTCTAATACTTTCAGTTCCACGGAAGTTCAGTCTGATCTTAGCCTTTAGTCATGGGATTGGGGCCTGAGTTGTTTAACTCATAACCCTATGAGTGTCTCTTGCTGGCCTGGTCTCAGCTCCCTGACCCTGGGCTTTTCCCAGAGATGTTCCTCACTCAGTCTGTGTGCACTACCTCTGGGGAACGCTGCAGTCACTTGGACTGCAGTCACTGACCAGCTGTGGTAGCTTACAGCATCCACTGTTGTCTTCTGCTGTTGTGTTTTTCCCTGGAGGCCTGTGGTCACCGGCTTGCGTTGTGTCTCTGCAGAATCCATTCTTCCTTGTTGCACTATGAGCCAGCAGCTGGAGAGAAATGCATATTGCCCTCTCCTTCTTCTGTGTTTTTCTTCACTTCTCTGTGGGCTCTAATTTTTCCCTTCACGTCCTTCCTGGGTGCTTTGTGTCCGCCTCTCTTTCTTTTCTTCCACAAGTTGTTATTTTCTAGTGTTCCAATTCCAAAGCTTGAAGAAGTTTGTTTGTTTGTTTGTTTGTTTATTTGAGACAGGGTCTCGCTTTGTAGCTCAGGCTGGCTCTGAGCTCACTATGTAGCTCAGGCAAGCCTCGAACTCAGCAATCCTCCTGCCTCTGCCTCCCGAGTGCTGGTATGACAGGTGTGAGCCACCACACCCAGCACTGTGGTATGTGGTATTGATTGCTGGTGGGCGTCAGTCTCCATGCCCAGCATTGTATGTTGTCACCGGGGATCAAACTCAGGACCTTGGACTTGCGAGGCAGGCGCTGGAACCACTGAGCTAACCCTCCGGCCCTGAAGATGTTTATTTATTGCTGCTTATCGTGTCACCATCTTCCCAGAAGTCCTCAAAAATCTGTCTTTGTAAATTGTGTTTTACTTTTATAGGCTAATTTAGGAATATTTGACACCTTTATATACTTGAATCTTTTTTTTTTTTTATCTAAAGCCACATTCATCTTTCCATTTGTGCAAGTCTTCTTTTGGTACCCTCAGTAGCATTTTAATGACTTTCTTCTGGGTTCTTCACTTATGTTTATTTTTAGAAATATAATCTTTTTAGATTTTAATTTTTATTAGTACATGCTTACTGTACATAATGATTACATTCATTGTAGGACATTAGTACATGTATATAACACATCTTTTTTAATGCCTTTTTCCTGCACCTACAAATACAATTTTTTTCTCATTAGTATGTGATATTTTCTTCTATTTCTAATATAATATTTTTCAAAGGCTTCTTAAAAGCCGAAAAACATTCATTTTATTTCATTAGATGAAATCTAGACCATAGTTAATGATAGCACCTGCAATTTAATTCTGTCCAAAATAGTTCATGGCTCGTGTGTGTGTGTGTGTGTGTGTGTGTGTGTGTGTGTGTGTGTGTATGAAGGGTGGGGAGACTTTTACCCAAATTCATATAAATAAATATAGTATTAGGGATAAGTTAAAATACTTGTTTTAAAAATTATTCCCAGACTGATTTTTGAATCTTAAAATAGAAATCATATACTTCTGTCCTTCTCAAAAGTCACTCACCGTTCCCCTCCGCCTGATCACATGTGGAGTGGGCCCCTGGGATGCTCTACTAATGGCTCACTTCTCCCCAGGGAGGCTGGCTGCTCAGCCGCTCTGATTCTTTTCAACCTAGAGCTATGGAGACAAGTTCTTCTAGGAACCAGAGGTTTTGGTTTAAGCAGACGTGGTAGCTGATGCCTTCTAGTTTACCCTATGTGTTTCCCTATGGGTTCCCATGTGTCACTTCCCCTCACCAGAGCCTGGGAAAGCAGCATGTTTTGCAGAAATCATACTTTGCCCAGAAGAACTGAGGATCAGCTGGAAAGTGGAAAGGTAGAAGCCCCTTGTGAGGACTCCTAGCCTTGTGATTTGGGAAGACAGAGGATATTGGAGCGAGTTGTTCTGAGAAGGAACCTGGAACTGACAGGATTTTTGGTCTTTGTGTTTTTTGGGGTGGCACAGCCCCATGCAGTGGGAGTTTTCCTTCAGTGAGGGGTGACATCAGAGCCTTTGGTCCCATTCTTTTTCTTTAAATTGAATTCTTTATTGGTACAATTTATATACATCTCACAATCGCACATAACATTGGGGAATTTGTACCAATATATGACACAGTCGATTCTCATTTTTACCCATATCCCCACCCACCCACACCTCCCCGCCCCCTATATACATGCTCTTTTATTTTCTTTCAGAATTGTATTTATTCCTTCCCCTCATTACATCGCCATACCAAATTTCCTTTGGAAATTTCCCATTCTACAGACTGTCATACTTTCTAGATCTCATTTGCATCTACAGGTGCTCATATCAATGAGAAGTTCTGGTATTTGCCTATCTGTGATCTATTGATTTCACTCATTAGCGTGTCCTCCAGGTGTATCCATTTGCACATAAATGAATCAATCTTGTCATTCTTTATGACAGAATAATACTCCATTTTATAAAAAAAAACCACATCTTCTTTATTCACTCTCCAGTTGATGGGCATTTGGGTTATTTCCAAGCTTGAGCTATCACAAACTGAGCTGCTATGAACAAGGGTATACATCTGTCTTTCCAATATGATTTTTAAAATTCTTTTGGGTATATTCCTAGCAGGGGGATAGCAGGGTCAAATGGGAGCCCTAGTCCTAGTTTTCTGACAAATCTCCACACGGATCTCCACAATAGCTGCACAAGTCTGCAATCCCACCAACAGTGGAGAAGGGTTCCTTTCTCCCCACAGCCTCGCCAGCATTTATCGTTGGTTGATTTTGTAATAGCGGCCATTCTTTGTGGAGTGAGATGAAATTTCAGTGTTGTTTTCATTTGCATCTCTTGAATGACCAGTGATGTTAAACATTTCTTCATATGTTTCTTAGCTGCTTTGACTTCTGCCTCTGAGAAGTGTCTGTTCATTTCAGATGCCCATTTTTGAATTGGGTCTTTAAACTTGGGGAGGCTGATCTGTTTAAATTCTTTATATATTGTAGATAATAGCCCTTTGTCTGATAAACAGCTAGTAAAGATTTTTCCCATGTTGGTGGTCTTTTAGCAGTGCCAGTGACTTCTTTTGCGGTGCAAAAGCTTTTCAGTAGGACTTTGGTCCTGTTCTTTGACTGACATTGCATATATCTGACTTTGGAAAGTTACCGATTGGACCTTTTAGGCAGGGAAGAGGTTAGAGACCATAATTTACTTTCCAGCAGGCCAAAGCACTCTCACAGAACTTTGCTTACCTCATTTGCTTGGCTTACCTAGTGACCTCTGTATTTATTGAAAGACAATCAAAAGGCCTGGTGAATAATATTAATGAGGAAAAAAAGGTTAATGTCTTTAGAATACCATGCCTTATAGTCTATAAGGCCCTTGGTTTTTTTTTTTTTTTTTTTTTTGAGACAGGGTCTCGCTTTGTAGTTCAGGCTGGCCATGAGCTCACTATGGAGTCCAGGCAATCCCTGAATTAAGCGGTCCTCCTGCCTCTGCCTCTCAAGTGCTGGGATTACACGCCCAGCACTGTGGTATGTGGTATTGATTGCTGGTGGGCGTGAGTCACCATGCCCAGCATTGTATGTGGTTACCAGGGATCAAACTCAGGACCTTGCACTTGCGAGGTAGGCGCCGGAACCACTGAGCTAAATCTCCGGCCCTGTACCCATAGTTTTTTTTTTTTTGAGACAGGGTCTCGCCCTGTAGCTCAGGCTGGCCCTCAGCTCACTATGGAGCCCAGGCAAGCCTGGAACTCAGCAATCCTCCTGTTTCTGCCTCCCGAGTTCTGGGACCACAGGCGTGAGCCACCATGCCTGGCACTGTGGTATGTGGCGTTGATCGCTGGTGGGCTTGAGTCTCCACACCCAGCACTGTATGAGGTCACCTGGATCAAAACCCAGGGCCTTGTGCTTGCGAGGCAGGTGCCGGAACCACTGAGCCAAATCTCCGGCCCCCATAGTTTTTAACATTTATCTCATGATGTAAGTATAGTTGTGTATGTGTGTGTGTGTGTGTGTGTGTGTGTGCACGTACATGTTTATGAACACCATGATTTCCTGTGGGTGTGAATTTCATCCTCTCTGTGATTCCTGTGCCCTACCATATTGCTAGGCAACACACATCCCACAGTTTCTTAATTGTTTGATGCTTCACAAATGAACTTTTGCTTTTGTCTGTAGACAGAATAACACCAGGGCATTTAAGATTTTGGTTTTTGAAATAATCAGGTGTCCACTGAAGTCAAATCTACCTGACCATTTTTATCAGACCCTGCAGTAAATAGAATGAGCTGGCACAAGGAAAGTGTACATAGTCAATTTAATACACTGGCTAATTGTTCATTAGTGATATCTAATATGATTCCTGCTATTCTAACTTTTCAGATGATATGAAGGACAGAGCAGGCCTGCATCTTTCAAGGACTGGAGTCCTCAGATATGAAAGGTAATTGTATGAAGGAAATACTTTTGTGATACTGGTGATGTGCCACACATAATTTGCAGATTGAAAAATCAAGTGTGTGTCTTTTCTGTTAAAATGGAGACCAACTTGTATAGGTGAGGACCCAGAATTTAGCAGAGTATAACCAAGAGATCATGAATCACAGACTACTGGATTTGCATTCCTCTTGCCTTCTGTGTCTAGGGACATGTCAGAGAAAAGATTCTCTGGATATAGAAAACACCAGATTTGGGCCTACAGTAGACAGGCACAGTCCTCCATCACTACAAAAAGTATCACTTAGTTTTCACCCCTCCACTGAAAACAAAGCTCAGAGAGCCACAGGAGATAGGACTGAGAAGGCTTCACATTGATAACTGACCGTACATACATGAGAAGTAGAACTGTTCAAGTCTGAAAGCCCCATTTTGGCAGCCTGAGGTGATATCACCTGGTGAAAAGAAATACATTACAGTACTGTATTTGCAAGCTTGAGAAATAACTACAAAATTTTGGTATTTGGCGAGTGAAAATAAAATTTGAATAGTGTCACTGGCAAGAACTACACTTACAGCAAAATATGATCATATCAGTTATCTGTAGCTGTGTATGAATTTCTCCCACCCTCAGATACCGTAGTTTAAGGTAGGGGTGGTACCATTTGAGCTAAATCCCTGGGACCTTAGCAGTTTAAAGCAATGACAAATGATTATTCCTTTGCACGTATTCAGTGGATTCATAGTTGAGGAAAGGTTTAGGAGGGTGGTCCTTTTTCAGGGTTTGTCATGAGGTTGTAGTAAGGATAGCCCAGGCTGCAGTCATCAGAAGGGCCACAAGACCCACGTTCAAGATGTTTTATTCCCTTAAACGGTCAGGTAGTGCTGGCTCTTGGCAGACAGATTGAGTCACTCACCGAGCAGCTTCCTATGTGGTTTCATAACATGGCACTTGACTTCTCCAGAACGGACAGTTCAGAAGAGAACAAGGCAGAAACCATCGAACCTTTTATAACTTAGCATTGGAAGTCACTCTCTATCACTCACAGTATTCCATCCATCATACAGGTCAGCCCTCATCATTGTGCGAGGGTACTGGACAGGCTATAAGAACAGCTGCGGGCCATTTTGAGGCTGGTTACCTCCAAGACAGAGATATTTTTGTGTGCATATAAGATTGAGAAGAAATGCATGTATTGGTACCATGTTTGTGGAACTGCAAGGTGCAGGCCATGCTGTATATCAGTATCACCTATGATTGTGTATAAACTACTCCACTGGTTCCCTCAGCCTCTTCCTTGTTCTAGTTAAAAGCAGAGATGACACCCAGGTTTAGGAACTGCTGAACTGTGTGATGTCTGAGGTCAAGACCAACATGACCTGTTTCCTAACCATACCCTGTCATAGGTGTTATCCTAGGACTTTATTAAAAAGACAGATTTCTAGATCCTGGCTCCAACTTTACAAATCAGCACTTTCAGGAAAGGGCCTAAGATCTGTGGCACAGGTATCTACAGGAAGCCACAGACACTCCTTGGCACAGGAGGAAGAAATTTCCACACTGAGGTTGAAAAAGTGAGGAGAAGATGGAGGTAGCTGGGCAAACGGAGGGGAAGATATTCCCAAGAGAGAGAAGAAGACACAGTGTTCCCAAGTTGAGTTCTAGCACATTCCTCTCATACAACCAAAAGTTGGGGGATTTTGGTATCTGGGTACACAAAAGCCTTAATATGAAATAAGAAAAGCAAAGTGAAATTAAAATAGGATATAGAGCTGGGGTGTAATCACAGTAGAGCCCTTACCTGTCAAGTCCTAGGTTCCATCAGCAGCACTGCCCTTCGTCCTTTCCCATTAAGAAAGCAAAGTAAAACAAAGAAAACCAAAATGGCTGTGCAAGTTTAATGTTAGTTTTGCGCTGGTATAATCCGTGGGGGAAGAAAAGGATATTGGTATATATAAAAAAGTAGATTGGAAGGGGTATATTTGGAGGTAGAGAGAGAATTTTAGGAGCTTGTTGTCAAAATCCAGGAAAGGGACTGAAATGGCTCAAATCAAGTAACCGGTGTGGGGATGAGGAAAACTGAAGCATTTTACTGTCATTTAAAAGGTAGGAGGGCTGGGGATTTAGCTCAAGTAGTGGAGCGTGCCTGCCTTGGAAGCACAAGGGCCTGAGTTCGATCCCTGCTCCTACATGCATGCATAAGTAAATAAATAAAAGGTAGGTTCCACAGGACTGGGTGGAAAGGGCACTAATGTGGAACAGTCCCACATTTCTAGGGTGAAACAGTTGTTTTTCACTACAGTAAGGAGGGCAGTTGAGGGCCACGTGGGAAGACAAAAGGGGGAGTATGATATTTTAAAGAAGGAAAGACAGTGAATGGGCAAATTACAGTCTAGCATCCCACTGAGAAACAAGAGCCAGGGGAGACTGCACAAGGGCAGGGCATTTAATTTCTCTTTAAACCTTGCTAAGTTTGGGTCCTGGCCCCACCCTCTGCTCATCCCTGCAGAATCTGCTCCCAGATTCTCTTGCTCCTTGGCAGGTGGGGTGATAACCATAGTCTCACCTTCCTCTGCCTGTTGGAGTGAGGGGGTCCGTGAATGCATTCTAAACTGACGTATTTACAAAACTGCGTTATTTAAAATAATCTCCAGTGATTGTAAACCGTTTCGTTTTAACCAGAATACTATACGAAACAGACTCTAATTTATTCCCATCACTCCTTCATCCCAGGTAAGGATGATACTGCAGCGTTAGGTCTGTGACTGATGCCACTGCAGACGCATCGGCAAGGTAAGTTTGCCGTCGCTATTTTTAAAAAGTACATTTTGGCGTGTGAGCTGGAATGAACAAGTGCTTAAGCACATGAAATATGTGAAAATACCTGTTTTGTGCCACGAACAACAAACTGGAGGCGCTTGAAGTTGCAGAGGTGACTATCAAAATAAGATTTTTGCTATTGTGCAGAGAAATCTGAAGAATTCTAACCATTCTTTAGTTTTTGCTAAAAGGCTCATTGTCTACTATCTGAATGCTTTGAGTTTGGGACAGATTTCTTTCTGAACTTCACAGCATGGGTGGAAGAGAGTAATTTGGCCTTTCGTTTTTCCTGGCAGCCGGTGCCAGTCCATTTATATGGTATGTTCACAGGAGAGCTGACAAGTGTTGAGAGGTTTTATTTGATATGAATTTTTTTAAAGTAGAAAAAAAATAAAAATAGGTACTTGTTAGCTAGTTTTCCTACTCAGTCTTACACATTATAACCAAATGCTTCATTAAGGAGTTTCAGTTCCAATACACTAGCCTCACTGAATTATCTGTTCTGTATTTAATATTCGTGATAAAACCGTATACTACATGGACAGTTTTTAATGATATAAATGCAAAACCACATTATTTTTTCTATATAACTTGTAAAAAGCCGTTCCTTCTAAAACAGGGCTGCTTATGCTAATTCGTTATAGTTAGTGAATTGCAGGCAGCTCTGTGCATTTACTTTTCTTGGCAGTTCTAGAATATCCTGCCATAACACATACTGAAAAAACCATTTGATGGCTTATGAAAATCTGGATGTACTAAAGGTACATCTTGTGCAAACCATGAAATAAGTACATGCTTACACTTTAAAAGATCTGTTATCTTATCAGGTTAAGAAAGTTTTTATTATAACACCCGAAGGAGAATTAAGTGGTTTTAAATATACTTTCTGTTTGGATGTATTTTTTATATTTTTAGTGTTCAACCTTAGCTTAGTTTTGCTGGTATTTCTGAAGAAACTGTCCTTCCTCCTTGAAGAGCACTGTGTTCCCTGTGAAACCCACATGTAAGGGAATGGGCATTGATTACCACCTGATTTTCTTAGTAAAGCCCTCAAAGCACTGATTGTCAGAATTATTTGTGTAAAATACTTATCATTATTTTAAATCAAGCTGGCCAGGTTCTATTTCTTAATAATGTTGAATTACTTGGTCTATCAGTATTACATATCATTGTATGATGGCTTTGTTAATGGTGAAGGAATTAAATTTTGGTTCCACCCATGTTAGCCACGTCTAATTACATCTTTGAGAACAGTTTGTGAGTTCTACAAATTTGTAATTCGGACAAAGAGATGTTGGGAAGAAAGAAAGGCAATCATTTATTCAACATATATTTAGGGTCTACTATGTACAAGGCACATGATTTCATTTTCTTCAGGCCCAGAAATACATTGTGGGAAATGGAGAGATTTGATTCCTTTCCTTGCATTCTAACCAAGAGACAAAGTGGGATGAAGAAATGAGTTTTTTAAAAGATAGCTTTTGAAGTTTAAATTGTGTTTTGGGTGAATATGAAATCTTAATTATCACATTTTCAAAAGGACAAAAGATCTCAAAAAGGATTATTGTGTAGTTTGGTGAAAATCTTATGGGGCAGAAAATACCTTTTGTATATTGAGTGTAACACTTGAAAGATTTTTTTATGAGAGGTTATTAGAAACACAGAAAAATGATGCTCATTTGGGGAAATTGGCACATGCACATGATTCTTGGTCATTTTCAATCCACTTACCTTCCTCCCTTTTGTTTCTCTTCGCCACGCCTAAGGGTTACCTTCTAGTTGGAGGAATTATTATTTTTGTTTGTTTTCGTTTTGTTTTTGTGACAGGTTCTCAATTTGTAGCTCAGGCTGGCCCTGAGCTCATTATGTAGCCCAGGCAAGCCTCAAACTCACAGCAATCCTGCGTCTGCCTCCTGAGTGCTGGGGTGACAGGTGTGTGCCACCACACCCAGCACTGTGGGTAGTGATGGCTGGTGGGCGTGAGTCAGCACTTGGCACTTGTGTATGTGGTACTGGGATCGAATTTGGGACTTTGTGCTTTTGAGGCAGCTGCCAGAATCTTAGCTAAATCCCTGGTCTGGAGGAATTAATTTTAACCTTAGGATAAAAGTAGAACATTATAGGGCCGTAGGGTTAGCTCAGTGGTTCCGGTGCCTGCCTCGCACACTCAAGGCCCTGAGTTCCATCCGGTAACCACATACAATGCTGGGCGTGGTGACTCAAGCCCACCAGCCATCAATACCACATACCACAGTGCTGGGCGTGGTGGCTCATGCCTGTAATCCCAGCACTCGGGAGGCAGAGACAGGAGGATTGCTGAGTTCGAGGCTTGCCTGGGCTACATAGTGAGTTCAGAGCCAGCCTGAACTACAAAGCGAGACCCTGTCTCAAAAAAAAAAAAAGTAGAATATTATAGTATACATTAAAAAGGAAAAGTATATAAGAAATGAGACGGCCAATTAACTTCAAACTTCATGCACATTTTTTACATGATGAAAATGTAATCTTCAGTGTAAAAATTGTTAACAGGCTTTTATTCTTATCAAACTTTCAAACTGATTAAAATTCTCCAGTGACAGGGTTAGCTCCTTGATCAGTGACTGTCCTTATGTATCTCTAAGCGGAATGAAATAATTAAATTTGAAGAAGTGTAAGAACAGAGTTATACAGAGAAAGCCTAAATTTACTAAGAAAAGTCAAGTATAGGAGAAATTATTAGAATCATTCTTCAATTTCTTTCAATAATGAATTTCAACTAAACTTAATTTCAATATTCCAGTTCAACAGGCAGTTTTTTTTTGTTTTTTGTTTTTTGAGACAGGGTCTCGCTTTGTAGTTCAGGCTGGCCCTGAGCTCACTATGTAGTCAAGGCAAGCCTTGAACTCAGCAATCCTCCTGTCTCTGCCTCCCGAGTGCTGGGATTACAGGCGTGAGCCACCACGCCCGGCACTGTGGTATGTGGTATTGATGGTTGATGGTCATGAGTCACCACGCCCAGCATGGTATGTGGTTTCCGGGGATCAAACTCAGGACCTGCGCTTGTAAGGCAGGCGCCAGAACCACTGAGCTAAATCTTCAGCCCCTCAACAGGCAGTTTTAGAAAATGTCATTAGAAAGATATATAATCAGTAGTAAATGTATTTGTGGAGACTCAGACTAGAAAAAAATATTACATTCAAGTTAAAGTAAAACTTTATTTGTGATTTTCTAAAACTTGGAGACTTTTTGTATCACTAAATGGATCCTTCTTCTTTTCCTCTTTAGAGGTACATAGTATTGTTCTGCATAAATATGTTAGAATTCATCTAACCAATCTCCTCTTGAGCCATGATCGACTTTTCCCAGTGAATAACGTGACAATCATTTCACAGAATACCACAAAGGTAAAATTTCTATTTCTTCATAATGTTGAATTATGAAGAATAATCATCAGGCCGGGCATGGTGGCTCACACTTGTAATCCCAGCACTCGGGAGGCAGAGGCAGGAGGATTGCTGAGTTCAAGGCTTGCCTGGGCTACATAGTGAGCTCAGGGCCAGCCTGAACTACAAAGTGAGACCCTGTCTCAAAAACAAGCAAACAAAAAAAACAAAAAAAAGAATAATCATCAGTACTTTTAGGTATCAGATGAAGGTTGTATTAATTTACTCTTTGACAATGTGTAACAATAATTATTTTCCATTTAGTGTTATCCAACATTTAGATTGTTTGTGTGTGTGAATGACAAGAAAAATGATATACCATTCTTTCACTGGGTTTCTAAAATTTTCTATCCTAGATTTTTTTCCTAATTTAAATTAGCTCTTTTATATTAGGAGAAGTCTTTCCTGAGTAATAAGAGTTGTACTTTTTTTATTCTCATCATTTGTCTTTTCACTTGCTTCTTGTGGCTTTTGCTATGCAAGTTTTATTTTTATGTAGTTAAATTTATTAAAAATATTTCAAAAATGATTTTTGTATTTGACTTATGGTTGGAAAAGGTTACTGTACTTCAAGATAGTAATTACTGTATTTTTCTGTAGAGTTAAGGGAGTTTTCAGCATTTACTTTTGAATTTTTTTATCCATTTGAAATTTGTCCCAGTATGTTTTTTTTCTCTTAGAATGTAATCCAGTTATGTCAGTATTAAATATTAAACTATCCCTATTTCTATGCCAGCATGATTTGTGATGTGCTTTTTAAATTTACTTGTCTTGGGCTGAGGATGTGGCTCAGTGGTGCTGTGCTCGCCTTACATGTGTAAGGTCTGAGTTCAGTTCCCAGTACCGCAAAAACAAAAACATAAACTTGTCTATTAGTAGCTCATTTTTACCCTTCTCTATTAGTATATGCTTGTGATACATATTAAATGCCTTCATAATGGAGGAACTGTACATGTACATATAGCATCTTTTTTTTTTTTTTTTGAGACAGGATCTCACTTTATCGTTCAGGTTGGCCCTGAGCTCACTATGTAGCCCAGGCAAGTCTGGAACTCATAGCAGTCCTCTTGCCTCTGTCTTCTGAATGTTGGGATTACAGGCTTGAGCCACCACACCTGGTATTGTGGTATGCGGTACTGATTGCTGGTGGGCATGAGTCACCATGCCCGGTATTGTTGTATGTGTTGCCTGGGTATCAAACCAGGGACCTTACACTTGCTAAGCAGGTGCTGGAACCACTGAGGTAAATCTCCGGCCCACATTTAACATCTTGATCTTTCTTCTTACCCTTTTCCTCCACTCCCTCTCCAACTCCCTCTCCGCTCCCTCTCCAACCCAACTCCTTCCTATCCTTTTAAATAACCATCTCTTTGAGTCATTGTTCCTTTATATTCTTTTTAATTTTTGCTCTGATATATATAATTTATTTCTATTAATTTTAGATTTGGATTGTTCTTGTTTTCTTCAACCCTGGGATGCATGATAAACTCTTTATTTTGGGTTGCTGTGTTCTTACAGTGTGTGCATCACAGCCATATTGATTCTAGGAAATTTCTTATTTCTTCCTTAGTTTCTTTTTTTTTTTTTTTTTTTTGGGACAGGGTCTCACTTTGTAGTTCAGGCTGGCCCTGAGCTCACTGTGTAGCCCAGGCAAGCCTGGAACTCAGCAATCCTCCTGCCTCTTCCTCTTGAGTGCTGGGATTACAGGCGTGACCCACCACGCCCTGCATTAGCTTCTTT
>PVIC010037677.1:0-17868 GCA_004025085.1 Thryonomys swinderianus | reverse complement strand
TATATACATATATACATGTCTATATATACATATATACACATATACACATATGTACACATACACACACATATATATGTATATATATATACATATATATGTGTTTCTGTGTATGTGATTTACCTCCTTGCATTACACAATCAATACAAAACCTCAGCAGCATAGCAACAAGCAGAAGGAATCAAAGCTTGGGATCTTATGTTATTAAAACTTTCTGCACTGCCAGGCATGGTGGCTCATGCCTGTAATCCCAGCATTCAGGAGGCAGAGACAGGAGGATTGCTGAGTTGGAGGCTTGCCTGGGCTACATAGTGAGCTCAGAGCCAGCCTGAACTACAAAGCGAGACCCTGTCTCAAAAAAAAAAAAAAAAAAAAACCTTTCTGCACAGCGAGAGAAACCACCAACAGAGCCAAAAGGCAATCTGCAATGTGGAAAAAAAAAAAAAAGAAAGAAAAAGAAAATTACTAGCTGTTTCTCAGACAAAGGACTACTATCTAGAATATATAAAGAATTTTAAAAATCCACACACCCCCAATTTAAAGACCCAATTCAAACATGAACATCTGAAATGAACAGGCATTTTTTTTCAGATGAAGAAGTAAAGCAACTATGAAACATATAAAGGAATATTCAATATCACTGGTCATTTGAGAGATGCAGATGAAAATAACACTGAGAATGGCTGCTGTCATGAAAACAACCAACAACAAATGTCGGTGGTGCTGTGGGGAAAATGGAGCCGTCCTCCACTGTTGGTGGGAATATAGTCTGTTGCAATCAGTGTGGAGAATCCTCAAAAACCTAGGATTCAAAGTCTCACTGAGCCCTTCCATTTCCCTGCTATGTATATACATGACTGCCAGGGCCTGCTGGCAATTGGACAGCACCTGCGTTGGGGGGTGAGGATGAAGAAAACACAAGACAGACAAAGATGGGATGGGGGGACCTCTCAGTCAATACTGAGAAGGCACCGTGTTTATTGACCAGGCTATATTTATACTGATTTATAAGGGTAACATGACATCAATAAAGGTTACTATGATCTTATACAATTATCTTTTGGTTGATAGAAACAAAAGCAGGTAATCAAGAGATCAGTACATTTCTTGGAAACTAGAACAGAAACAAACGGTAACTATAAACCTAATGATCATAAATCTAGAATCAATTCCTCAAAATGTCAAACTACAATTCTCTTAGATCTTTTCCCTAACTCTAACTTGCTTGTACTACTTTCTATTAATGCTTAACTTTTAATAGAATAAGACCAGAAGAATAAGTATATCCATCATATAGTTAATTAATTCTGCTAACTCTGTTGAACTCTGTCCTAGCCTACGTAGAAACTGCAAGAGAAACAACATGTTGCTAACTTAAGAGACAATGGTCAGCAGGCCCAGCACAGGAATAGGGGAATTTTCCCGGAGCCAGGACATGTTTTCTGGCGGTCACCCAGGGCAGCTCCTTGTTGGAGCAGATCCTCTGTATATTCGGGGCAGCACCGTAAAGTGCAAACCCCCGACTCAGTAGTTATTCCCCAAAACTACAGGCATAAATGCCTGGTCCAGTTACACCATGCTGAGCCGCTTCCCACACATGACATCATTAAAAGATTCATATTACAGTGACATATGTGCACCTATGTTTATAGAAGTTCAGTTTATAACAACTACATCTTGGAAATACCTAAATGCCCATCAACAAGAGACTGAATAAAGACACATTTTTGTTTATGAAATGGAGTATTAGTCAGTCATAAAATTATTAATTTGGGTCATTTATGTTCAAATGAATATACTTTAAGGACATACCCATAAGTGCAATAAAAAGGACACAGATGTGTAAATATATCATTTCTCTGGTATGAGAAACTGAAGCTGTAAATGAGTTCTGAAATGTATGGTAAGTATTGTGAAACAGGAAGAACATGTTCAAAAGTAAAGGGGAAAGGGGGAGATTGGAGAAGATAAAAAAGGGAAAGAAAAAAACTTGGTAGTAAAAAACAGGCAAGAAAGCTTTTGCATACAGGGTTGGGTGAATTGTAGGGAGGGTAGGGAAATGAAAAAAAAATGAGAATCAAGATGTGTCACCTACAAGTACACATTCTCAATATTAAATGTGATCATAATGTATATGTAAAGTATACCAATAAAATCAATTAAAATATTAAATATACACATATATGTGTATCTATCAGGATCTCATGTCTTCCAAATATATGTCAGCATCTTAATTATCATATATACACAATTATCTACAAGTATCTAACTTCAGGCAAAAGTTGTACGTTCCCCTAGATGTGATCAGTATCTTAATTAGCAAGAAATCCCTTCTTGGTGAGCCGCACCATCCTCATTCTGGAGAGGTAAAGAGTTTCCGTGGTTCTGCCGATGTCAGTTGCAGTTTCCTGCCTTTCACTGTTGCCAGTTGGCTGATAGTTGTTCCATTCAGTCAAGCATAGCTTCAATTTTATGGATCAACGAGAACTTGCATGCAATGGATAGACAATTAAGATTCCTTTAGCAGAGACATGGAGAATTAAAGTCTTCTTGAGTACCACCATGAAGATTTACTTCTGGACATATTAGAAGAAGAAAAACTATTTTTAATTACTTTATTCACAGTTATAAAACATGTGCCACAGAAATTCCCATTTAGTAGGTGCTAGGAGATGTATTAATTCAGCAAGTGGTGAAGTGACAGATTAGAATCTGTAACTAATAATGCCAATTAAAATTTATCTAATAGTCTCTCCCTCTCCAAATGGCATTTGTCTACTACGCAGATCAAAAAATCTCACACAGTTTACTTTTCTCTTTGGGATGGGCTGGAACTTCAGTTTGGTCATAGCGCTATAAAAAGTATAAATCAGTAGGAATGTATCCTGAATATGATCACAAGATACCTACAAGGCAGCTGTGCAGGTAAGACGATGAACAATTATTTAGACAAGAAAATAAAGGAAAGACGGAAGCCATAGTCTGTTGGCACTCCCTTCAGAAGGGGTTTGAGAGTCTATCCCTTCCTGTTTCATGTGACTCTTCCTACAGGCCCTCCAAGTTTGGGAGTTCATGTCTCCCTAATCAGTATCTGAAGTCTATAATAACAGTGTCAGCGAGGTTGTAAATTCAAGTTTTTATAAATGGCTTGTTCCCAGGATTAGATTCTGGGCTTGGCTTTCAGAAATATGACCTTGAAATCTTGTTACATGGAAAATAATGATTGTTTCGTGCAAATGTAGCAGTTGTATAGCTCTTGACTCAAGCTTTTAATTTTAAAAACTAAAAAGAACAGAGCTCACAGTTTTTTCTTTCCACCCTATTCTTCAATGAATATAGGGGCAACCAAAGCCTGGAATTCTTTTTATCATTTTATCTAAGATACTTGATGATAGTAGTTATTTGTTTACGCAAATCTTCCTCCCAAGAAAGATAACAGAAACACCGTTATGATGGATTGAGCCCAAATGTCCTACATAAGCTCCTGGGGGGAGGGGCTCTGCAGCTTTCGGAGGGCTACTGGAAGGCAGTTAGACCATCAAGTGCATGCACTTGATATTTGCACTCAAACTCTGAAGTTTCTATGGCTTTATAATGGCCATGAAGTTAGAATCTTTGCACCACCATACTAGCTTGATATGATTTTATTTTATTATTATTATTATTTTTTTTTTTGCTGAATCACAAGTGCAAAAGTAACAAGACCAACTCTCTTTGGACAGACACCTCTGAATTCATGAACCCAAATAAGCTTTTCCTGATTGTAATTATAGCACTAGTAAAATAAGTAATAGGTTGAAAGTAATTTCATAAATATTTCTATAGTTCATGTATGTCTAGATGGTGCTAAGTCTTCCAAAACAAGTATTTGTGACTTTCATTTTAAATGAATTCTTTATTGGTACTTTATATACAGTTCAAAATCACATTCAACATTTGGAAATTAGTACCAGTATGTGACAGAAGTTAATCCCCATTTTTACTCATATCCCTACCCATCCACACCTCCCCACCCGTTATGTCCATGCTATTTCTCTTTCTTTCTAAATCATATCTAATCTTTCCCCTCATCGCATTCCCCCACCACGTTCCTTTTGAATATTTCCTATTTTACAAAATCGATCATGCATTCTAGAACTTTGCAACTTTCTTACATGTCTAGACGGTGTCAGGTCTTCAACAGTAAACACTTGTGACTTTCTTCCTCCATGGAGCAATGATAGGTTGAGTAACTAATAATTAGTTTGATGACTTCACCACAGTTGCTCATCCCTGTTTACAGACACATACATACATGCACACTCACACGCACATATACACACGTACACACACAGATGATAAAATGTATAGAGACCTTAGACTTTAATATTAATGAAAATAACACTTTCAATCATTTGAAGCCAGATAAATTATTTTTTAGATGATGTGGTTGATATACTCAAAGCTTTTGAAATGATAGACAATATTTGTATAATGAGTTTTTTGTTTTTTTTTTTTTTTTTAGTTGTTAAATAGTTCTCTGTGAGCCTTATAGTACAGGGAAAGGTTTCCATAGTTTTTTCCAGTTCAATCAGTTGCCTGTTAAACAGTCCCTCACTACTGTTTACACCAATATCAACAGATTTTTGTAGACTGTCCAAATGATTACAAGCATAAGTTCTGCATTCGGCGATATTAATATAATTCTATTACTTTGCAAAGTGTATCCTTCCCCAGATAATAGAAATTTTCAGTTTATTTTCATGGTATTATTGAGATGTGAAGACTATAACTGCAAATTATTGAGCTGTCCATTCTAACCTTTTAGGTAACACAAGTTTTAACTAAAAAGAATTGTGTAACAATCTTCATTTATTTTTAGCAGGAAAGAAAAATGTTTTTTTTTTAAACAATAAAAATCTATGTTAATGAATAAGCTTTCTCTTTTATTGTTTTAGTAGCAGCTGATGTTACCGGTGGTGACGCTCATATGCCAACGTGAGAAATGAGGCATACTCCCTAAACTGTAACGCAACACGAGAGGGCTGCACACAGCGCTGGGACACCAGAAAGGGGGCGATATCCGGGAGATAAGTGTTCTCTCCCTTAGCTGTGAATAAAGATTGTGCTATTTAACCAAATAACCCTTAAGCATTCAACCTTTTGCTGTGACTTTCAGAACCACACAGAGGTGTAAGCACCAATCCATGCGTCCTGGAGCTTAACGATCCAATCATCCAAATTGCCTTTGTCGTTCGTCTCTCCTGTTAGAAAATGCTTTGTGTTTCATTGTTCTTGAGGTAACATATTTTAAAGGTTTGAAGAATGGTCGCGCACACGGCAACCCTTCTGAGGTTTTCTTCAATATATGCAATACTCAGCCCTTGTCAGTTGAAACCAGGACAAAATTGCATTGAATGTTTGTTTTAAATTTTTGTGCAAGCAACTGGGCATTACCGAATATTTTGCATACAAATGAGCCCGCTCCTAATAGAAATCAGGAATTCTGTCCATCAAGGGATGGGGTGAAAAGGAACACTTTCAAATGTGCTGGTTACCCTCCACTGAGTTATGTAATAAGTGGCCGTGGAATGTGAGGATAAGTAATAGCAGCCTCAATGGAAGCCAGCGGTAGGTAGCAGTGATTTGTGACATTATCAGTGAATGACAGTCAACATATTGGATAATGTCATGAGTAAAATGATGTGGAATTTCTATTTATTTTCTAAGTCATTCACATTCTATAATAAATTGCACAAGAAAGTTATTACATTATTTACATCTCCTTTTTGAGAGCAAACAAAGGTGATTTTTAAAATTTTTTTCTCAATCCTGTTTATGAAAGTAATGTTACAAGTGAATGGAAGCTATTCTTATAATATTAAATGTTACTAGTAGAAATTTGACACCATAATATAAAATAGCCTTTTATTTATTACTGGGGTGGTAAAATAAATGACAGAATTCATTTTGCAATGAGAAATGGTACTAATAAATACCCCATAATGGATGTTATAAAATTAATTCAGTTACATAGCTGAAAATGTCATATGTTGGAAATACGATTATAAGCCTTTTCAAAAGATTCACTTGAATAAGAATAAAAATAAATAATAAAAGCTATCAGATAAAATGAGCAAAAACAGTTGTATATTTTTTTTTTTAATTTTAACCCACAGTAATGCTTCTGTGGGAACATTGGCCCTTAAGATGGTGGAGGAGAGCTCGGGCACAGGTCCCAGTCAAAGCTACACAGATGGACAAATCAAACCTGACAAGTAAGATCATCTGTTTTCTGATGTACAAAGAAGTAAGCAGTTGACAAACTTAATGTAGAGGAGGAAAGCCAGTTGGAAAATAATGAGTGCAGTTCCTGCCTCCTGCCATCCAGTGTGATTCATGGAAATCATCTGTAATAATTATCTGTAATAATTTATCTGGAATATCTTCCTTTATGTGGGGGGCGTTTGTACTAAGATGGCCTAAGGGGCTGGAGATTTAGCTCAGTGGTCCCGAGGCCTGCCTCGCAAACTCAAGGTCCTGAGTTCGATCCGGTAACCACATACAATGCTAGGCGTGGTGACTCACGCCCACCAGCAATCAATGCCACATACCACAGTGCTGGGCATGGTGGCTCACGCCTGTAATCCCAAAACTGAGGAGGCAGAGACAGGAGGATTGCTGAGTTGGAGGCTTGCCTGGGCTACATAGTGAGCTCAGGGCCAGCCTGAGCTACAAAGCGATACCCTGTCTCAAAAAAAAAAAAAAAAAAAGATGGCCTAAGGATACTTGAAACCAAAGCAGCACAGTAGTGTTCAGACCGCTCCTGTGCACACTTAACTATGACATATTCTAATTCATATATTAGGTACAGTAAGGGATGAACAACAACAATGAAGTAGAACACATACGACACATTACAATAAAATGATTTAAAATTTATGATTCTTTTCTTAGATTTTTCTCTTACTATTTTGTCTGCAGGTGACAGCAGTGGACTCAAATCATCAAACGGGGAACCATGGATGAGTCTGTGACTACTGATTATTATTCTCTAGTTTACATCTCTTTACCTTTTTATTCTATGCCAGTCTCTGATCAGCAGAAAATCTGGTAACCAAGAAGTATACTGCTCAACTTTCATTTCTGAACAAATGTTGAGAAGCTAACTGGGAGAAGAAAATGTTAATATTGGATCACTGTTTCAGAGATTTCTGACCATGATTGGCTGGCTCCAAAGCAGAAATATTATGATGCAGAGAAAGAAGTCTGCTCAACTTTTAGTACTTGAGAAGAGAGGAAGAAAAGCAAGATGTAGAGAGAGGCAGTCAGACAGACACAGAAAGACAGAGACAGACACAGAGAACAATTACAAGACGTGGCCTTCAAAAACAATCACTTAGTGGCTTCTTTCCTCCACCAAGGCTATACTTTTATATTTAGCTATCAACTAATCAGTGAGCTAAACCATCGGAGAGGACAATACCTTCATGAAGTGATTGCCTGCCTAGGCCTCTCCAAACAATGATGATCGAGCTTTCAATATGTAAATCCTCAGAAAACTCCAATTTAGACCATGTTAGCAAGAGAGGCTGCTCTCTGATGAAATAGGAGGAAGAGGAAACAGGTCTTCATCCTCTTCATAGGCATGAAAACTGAGTCTAGATTGTGTTTTTCCTTCCAGCTCTTCTCCTGGGTGGTGTATAAAAGGTCACTCATCTCTTTCCACTACAACTATTGAAATAGGGGATACAGTATTAAAATTCTTAGATGAGGTTTTCATTACTGTCCAACAAGGAAGTGGAGAAAACATAGAAAATAAATTGCATTTCACCATCTATAATTGAATTGCAAGATGAATTATAACCACTAACAATAACTCAGTAAGCCATAAACTTCAAAAGCATGCTAATAGATAAAATTTTAATAATATCCCTCATGAAAAAAGAAATAGCCTCACAAAATTGGTCACATAATTATCCTTTTTATTCTATCAAAATATTTAGTAGTAAAGATTTTATTTAATCTGGGAGATTAGCCAGGGATATAAAATTAAATAAAACACTATTGGAGCATATGATGCAGTGTTATATAATACTGGAAGCAAAGAAACTTATAAAGTTGCAATCCTGTATACCTTTTATTAGAGAACAATTAAAGGCTACAAATAAGAGAAAATATAATGAACTGCAGGAAATGGTAAAATCTTTGGCAGGTCTGAGGTGAGGATGGTTAGTGATAAACTTATCTTGAAATGGTTATGAAAGAAAATTGCACAAGATAAGCACCCAAACTGAGTGGCAAGGACAACTGAGAGAGAAGAATCTACTTTTAGGACTAAATTTTTATTTTGTCAGTATTGGCTACTGATTTCTGCATTCTGTATATGCCACTGACCCATCCTGACAGTGTGGCAATTTTATTTTCAAAGAGGAGTTACATTTTAAACCAGTAAGTATGGAGAAAACTTAAAACAACTTTTGTGTTTTGTTTGTCAAAATTGGTTCAGTTCGCTAAAAATATTTTAGATCATTTTCTCTTTTTTGCTATAAATGGGAATCATTTGTTAATATAATTCAGAGATATAGATTGCCATAATGCATCAATATAACAGTTATGTTCCAACTATATGAAATTGATAAGTCTCTCCCACTTCTGCTCTAGTGAGTGAATTCTTACTTCAATAATGGATGCACAGCTGGAAATTAAGAAGTCCCTGAAATTGTGATCCTTTAAGTGAGGGAGGAAAATACTAGAAATTATAAATAAATAAATAATAAATAAAAACATATCACCTGAGCCATAAAAGGTAAACACACATGATATGTGGATTATACAATTCTAGTATTTATACTTAATAATATTGAGCAACAGGGAGTTACTGGCCCAGGGAACCCTCAATGGGGGCATTATCTCTCTATTAGACTAGATGGTTAAGAGTTATGAGAAAAGAGTTTGAATACTGGGGACCAATGCTAGCATGGTGTATATGGGAAATACTTCACATATGAGAAGATCACTGTAGGAAACAGGGGAAGGATATGTAAGTAGTAGCTTTGCAGCAAGTTCTAGTCTCCTGTGAGTCCAACAGCATAAATTGAAATAATTCATACATAGACAGAAATGAAACTTAGAGAAGAAGCTGAGCTTGGACCTGATCCAGGCTGCTCTGGGTTGCAAAAGGGCAAACCGGACCCCGCCACACCTTTCATCCAATCCTTCTGGATCTCAGGACCTGACACTTACTTTGCAGGTACTGTGCCACTGAACTAAATCCAGGCCCTAGGTTTTACCTTTACATCGATATTTTCATCAAAATAGAAAATTTGGGGACTGACTTCTTTGTTCTTAGATATGAAAATTCAACATGGATATGGAGATACAATTATTGTTTCATAGGATGAATTTAATTTTACATAGAAAATGACATTTTACTAACATTGTACGTATTTTATTTTTTAAATTTCAAACTGTAAACTTTTTTCTGATAAGAGAAGTAACTTTACTTTTTACTCCACAATTCTGCTTTGTGAATAATCTAGCAGTCCTTTAAAGCATAAAACCACCAATTCACCTCTTCCAATGTACTTTTTGACAAATGTCTGTGGTCGGATATGTAACTAGAATAATAGCCTTTAGAACTTTCCAGAGTTCCTAAAACCTTCTAAACTTCAGCCCTGGAAACTAGTGTTTCCAGTATCTCTAGAAATAGCTTCAAAAGCAGTCACTGAAAAATGTACTTTAATATACAGAAAAATATGTTTTAGGTAGGTACTATGAGTATTTTTTCTAGTACAGTTGATATTCATTCTTTGTTTTGTAAGAAATATTAAGACATATTAGATATTTAAAATTATTAAGGTCAATTTCATTAGACCCACTTTTATTTGTTACTTTAGGTTATATTTCTCAATTATAAATGAAATGTTTGTAAATTGGCTCAGTTTGCTTTTCTATTTAAGTTCTGTCATATATTGAAAGAAAATAAGTTATTGTATCAAAAATTATTTTAGCATGATTTTTAGATATAAAATGTAAATAGCATTTCTATGTAAATATAATACTTTGAAAGTCCAATGCAGTGACAATTACAAGAAAGTACAAAGGCTCACCCAATATAGATGCTAAAATATGCATTTATATTGTTACACAAATCTTGTGTTTTTATAAAATTATTTCATTAATTTGTGCCCCTTGATTACTATTTGGTGCTGTATATAAAAACAGTTTTTAACATTATGGATAAATCAGAATCATACTTGTAAAATTCTGCAAGAAACAAAATGATAAAACACATTTATCTTATATAATAATGTATTAATCATCAAAATAGAACTTAAAATTTTCCTATATATTTTGGCTGTATGTGCTTAAAATAATCTTTGAGATTTAAATACTTTTCACCAGAATGATATCAAATTTTGTTTGGTAAAATGAGTGGCAAATGTTAATACAAATCAGATTTTAGTATATGTGCTGTCGAAGTGAGCACAAATCAGATTTTAAATGTTTAACTTCTTTAGGAAATTACTAGTTTCAATAATATATAAAATACAGCCATATTTCTAGGAAATATAATTAACAAAAAATGTGTAACCAATAAAATCCATTATTTGTTAAACTTTTATTGGGTGGTGACAACATAAATTTAACAAGTCATTTCACATTAATCTGTTGTCTATTTATGTATACTGTAAAATCACATAACACTGATATTTATATGTTTATCTGTGTGTGATGTATGTTTGCACATTTTTGTGTGTATATGTAAGTAAATGAGCATTAATGCCTACTTGTAAGAAAACATCCATCATCTAATTACATATTTATATTTAAAGTATTTTCCCTGGAATAATAATCTATTTTAATTATGGAATTTAACATCATGTCTAGTTGAGTACCTTACATAGTGAGATTCCAATTATTTATAATCCTTACTCAAACTAAAAATAAATATTTGATACTAGCTTTCTCTAGTTTATTATTCAATTTGAAGATAAAATATGTTACAAAACTGAAAAGTAAGGTATTCCCTTAAGATATTTTCCCAAAAGAATTTAAAATATTGTGTTATGGTGATACATGCATACACATATTCATAGAAGCATAATTCATAATAACTAAATGTCAGAAGTATTTTGTATAGGAATCAAAAGATGAATGGGCAAGAGAAATATGATATTTATATGGAGTGAAGTATTACTCTGCCATAAAAGAAGGCAAATGAATCATGTGTAGAAAAATGGTTGCATCTTGAGACTATGTTAAAGGAAAACTTCAGACACACAAGCTTAAATACTACACAGTTTCTCTTAAATGAGAAACCCACATTATAAATAAGGAGAAAAATGAAAGATTGATAATAGGGAGTATTTCTATTCTATTCCTACTGTAACAGGAAATAGTGAGATATTCAAATGAAAGAAGATAGAGAGGGAGGGAGGGAAGAAAGAGGAAGGAGAGGGAGAAGACATGAGATAGAAATTAAGATATGTCGTGCACAAGTACCAATCCCGCACAGAAATGTAAGCACTATGCCCTGAACTCATGTACTATCAAAAGAAAATTGAAAGAAGAAATAATAAAGGAAAAGAAAGAGTACATATGCTTTTTAATCCAAATTTCACTTAGCCAAGAACAGCATTATTATAAACATCACATTTCTTCATTGCTTCCATGTGTAATGTTGTGAACTCTGTTACACTTTTCTTACTGTAATAATAATAAATACCTAAGATAATAAACATATATAGAAAAGGTCTATTTTGGCTCATTGTTTCAAGGCTAGTCCAGGCATGAAGGGGCCCATTCTTTTTAAGCATCTTATGAGTATGTTACCATGTTGGAAAACAAAGCAAAGAGTCCTGCTCCTCTTGGCTCCGTGTACCTTGATCACCTTGCTTCATCAGACTGTATAATTTGTGTCAATTTTCATTGTAGTGTAACAGGTCAGGACAAAGTTAGCCCTTGAAGACAACACATACGTCTCATTTTTCTCAGAGGAGGAGAAGGTGCGTGGATTACCTGAGTCGCTGCTCTGAGATTTTACCAAACCAGTTTCAAGATGCTAACAAAACTTGAAATCTCATCTAAGGTTTCAGTTCTTCCTCTCTGCATTGGTTTGCAGCAGAAATTACTTATTTGTAGTTACAGTCCTCCTACCACTCACTCCTCTAAGGGTTTTGTGCAACTCCTGGTGGCTGTTTTCAATGTTCGCTACTTGCTTGTCTTACACTTGGCAGCTTCTTCAAAGCTGACAAGGAAATACCTCTCCTGTGCAGTATTATAGTCAAGAGTCACTGTAATGCTATTCTAGAGCTATGAGGATGACCATATCACTGGTTTTTATTTATTTATTTATTTTTATTTTTTGACAGGGTCTAGCTTTGTAGTTCAGGCTGGCCCTGAGTTTTGAGGCCCACGGAGGCCTCAAACTCAGCAATCCTCCTGTCTCTGCCTCCCGAGTGCTGGGATTACAGGCATGAGCCACCATGCCCAGTGTATCACTGTTTTCATCATAGGAGGTCCCTAGCAGGGCTGATGCTCTCCCTTTATACTTACAGATTTCCCAGATTCAAAGGCAGGAAATGAGAGAAGGCAAGTGCACCACAGAGAAGGAATCCAGAAGCCGCCTTCAAAGTCTGTCCATTTAGAAGGCTGGAGACATTTCTGTTCTGGATGGATGGTACTGCACAGATCAAGTGAATTAGAGAGAATAAATAGGTAGGCTTGCTTTCCCTTGCTTTTTTAAAAAAGGAAAATGCTTTCCAAAATTCTCATGCACATTCCGAATATGCCTTTTTCTAATCCCTCTGCAGTAGAGCTGATTTAAATTCTTTTGTGGCATCAAATCCCACCTGCCTTTCTAGAAAAAGAGAGATTAGGTGAATGCAGGATACCTGAAAGGGTTGTTTTTTTTATGGAAATGCCAATAATTTTAATGAGAAATAACCCAAAGCTATCAAACACAAAGATGTCATGTATAAATTTTTAGAAGTCCAAATTCTTTTTAATATGCAGATACTATTGATTTGTGCTGTTACAGGTAGAAAGCATCATACATTTCAATTTTTTTATTGCTTTTATTTAATAATGTGGCAATTATAGCTGTATTATTCTTAAAATTGAATAAAATGTGCTACAATCCCGTAAGTCCAATAAGTACAATCCAATAAGTACAATCCAATAAGTCATTAAGCATTTGTTTTACAATTAAATAATAGAGTCTGTGTCCAAAGCACCAGGTTTAGTAACCAGAAATACTAGCATTGCTATTATAAATTTTAGAAGTCTTATTTTTCCTCACAGCTAGTGTCCTAATTCAGAAAGAAATAATATGAGAAAAATCAAATTTATTTGCGGCATACCTGTCATAGGATACATTATGAATGCAACAGGTCAATAAAATGTAAAGGTTGTATGAGTGTAAAAATTAAAAAAAAATAAAGTTCCCGAAGTTAAGTACTCTAGTAGTTTAAACTTTCACTAGAGCCCTTTTTTAATTTATTTACCACAAGGACAGGTAATTTGAGAGACAACAGACAAGTTTAAGATGTTGTTTTACACACATTTCCTTGGAAAGAATGTACATAGCCACTTATAATTTCCACTAAATTAGCCAAAATTTATTTTGAAACTTCACATTTTTATTTAGCATAGGAGCTGTAAACAACATACCATTTATTAGGCCGCTCTGTGGACAGGATTATGTTGCGCATGATCAAAAGTATCTCATTAAGGAATGACAGTGCTGTGCATTAGTTGTACTTAGAGTTTCCATGGGCATTACCCCAAAGAAAAAGCACATGACAGCTGGTGTCGACACTAAACAGCTCAGGGCAAGCTATTTTCTCAAAACGTATGTAATTTAATTGAAATGCAATATTTCATGAATATTAGAAAACTAGGCTTTATTAAAAATGGCAAGGAAAAGTGAATGCATGACTGTTTAGAGTAACAAGCAATACAAATTTATTCATTCAATACATCACTGAATTATTTAAAACTCCTCCGAAGCACAAGGTCGAGGAATAATTTTGGCAAGTAGGCATTTTCCGTGATGCATTTCCATAATTCCCGTGGATCTATAAAGTTAATCACAACTTTGGCATGGAGACCTTTCTCATGTACTCCACAGAGCGAGGTAAAGGCTACAATTCAAAATTACAACCAAATCAAATTATTAGAACAATATAAAGAGTGAAAAGATAAAAGTACATATATAGAAGAAAATATTGTTAACTGTAACTTTAGAACAAAAAAAGACATTGAAATCTCTGTAACTCAACTTTGATTTTAATCTAAAACAAACTTGCATTTGAAACAAATATTCAATTCTGAGATATTCACGAGCTTCATGCCAAAGTCTGCAAGTTGTGTAATTGAAATAAGGATCACAATGCTTCTTTTGGCTTACTGATCTTTACTTACAGCATTCCATCTTCCGCTTTCTTAGAGTTTTCATTTCTCTGCCTACCTTTCCCATCTATTTTTCCATGGTGCCTAGTCTTTCTATTAAGAACCTTATCATATGAATCAGTCATTTTCAGTATAAAGTTTGGTAATTCCAACATGTCTTCCATGCCTCAATCATGGCTCTGATACCTTGTTGTCTCTTTAAGATGTGATTTGGGACCTTTTGATGTCAGCTTTTGTTGACAGCTGGATATGATACAGTGATTAAAACAACAGAGCTCTTCAGTGAGCATTGCATTTATCCTGGAAGAGGTTACATTCACTATTGTTCTGTATGCTTCAGATGCTAAAATTTCCTTTCTGTTCTTGTTTTTGTCTTCTCTGTTTTATTGAGTTTTTCCTATAAACTTTTAGGTCTAAAATGTTGCAGCAGTAGACGTTTTCCAAGGGCTATTACTATTTCTCATTGTTGGAGTGAAACTCTTCCCTAAACAGCCAACCTCAAAATATCACTAAAACATGTTTCTAATCCTAATTTCCATAGATGAAATAATTAATTCTCATAAAGGTAAAATAACTTAAAATTATAAAAGTACTTAAAGACATAATAATGCTTGGAGAAATAAGATAAATAAATACATTCATTCTTGGAAAAACAGAGTTCCCATTCCTGTTATTTTAAATATGTCATTTAGCAGTGGTATCTCCTGAATACTTAGTCAATCCCGTCAACACTGTAGAAAGGGATTTTTGCTTTGTTTCATTTTTTTGAGACAGGGTCTCACTTTGTAGCCCAGGCAATCTTCAAACTCAGCAATCCTCCTGCTTCTGCCTCCCAGGTATGAGCCACCATGCCTGTGGTTGTGGTATGTGGTTACTGGGGGTCAATTCCAGGACCTTGTGCTTGCTAGGCAGGTATTGGAACTACTGAGCTAAATCTCTGGCCCAACACTGTAGAGTTTACATCCTGTCCAAGCCAGAATTTTTCAGGTCCTTGTGGTTCCTAAGAGTGACTGTGTACTTACCAAGCAAACACAAGTAAATCTTTAATCCTCCAGGAAATGTTTACTTCTTTGTTTCTGTAGAACAAAATAGCAACTATATTTATAGTCATTTTCCCAAGAAGCTATCTTAAGTAAGCTGGCTAAGCTTTAAGTGGAATGGAGTTTCCCTTTGTACTAGTTTTCTTAATTCTATAGATTTGAGTGTGTAGTTTGTCTCCCTTCTATATATATTTTTTTTGGTACTAAGATATGGCTGATTGTATTTGATCAGTTATTTCAGATGAGTGTGTGCTTAAAAATTGCTCAACATCATTTTTATACATCTTTATTAATTTTACTTAATTATTTAAAAATGAATGTTTTTAAAGGCCTGACATCCTATGTATTTCTTTGCTTTAAAATGGAATTATTCACAAGAAATATTAAATTAAAATGTTCTTTAAATAAAGACAAGAATTTGAAGGATTTCAAAATGTCAACAAATAAAGAAGAGGCTTAGTTTTGATGAAGATACATAGTAAAAATGTTGATACAATCATATAGGTATTTATAGATTGATGCATAAATTCGATTTTTTGCTGGGCATGGTGGCTCACGCCTGTAATCCCAGTACTCGGGAGGCAGAGGCAGAAGGATTGTTGAGTTCGAGGCTTGCCTGGGCTACATAGTGAACTCAGGGCCAGCCTGAACTACAAAGTGAGACCCTGTCTCAAAAAAAAAAATTAAATTCAAATTTTTATTATTATTGTCATTATTATTAGTTGTGGTGATAGGATTTAAAAGCAACCAAAAAGTTAGGCTGAGCATCATCATAATTCTTGTATAAAAATTATATTTTGATGTACACCTGTCCTAAATTACTAAGCTTCCCAGATGGCTTTAACCTTGTGACATCAGTACCTCACCCTCCCACTTACCAGAATAACCATTGAGTGCAACAATGCCTAGCTGTAAATTATAATTTTATTCCAAAAGATAGTAAATAAAAATGTTTGTACATAGTGAGGTTTTCAGTTGCAGTGTTTTGGTGACATTTTCACTATTATATGTATTATTGCTCTATGAGTTTATAAGTCTATTTTGGAAATTTGAATAAACTGTTTTCATGAAAGTTTTCATAGACAAATACATTCTATCTCCCCACTTCTGTATTTATATTAAATGGGTACATGGCCGTATTCAGTTTCTGTACATGCCAATCATAAGCTGGTTTCTGTTTTTTTTTTTTAGACAGGGTCTGGCTTTGTTTAGGCTGGCCCTGAGCTCACTATGTAGCCCAGGCAAGCTGCAAACTCAGCAATCCTCCTGTCTCTGCCTCCTAAGTGCTGGGATTACAGGCATGAACCACCACGCCCGGCACTGTGGTATGTGGTATTGATTGCTGGTGGGCATGAGTCGCCATGCCCAGTATTCTATGTGGTCACCAGGATCGAACTCAGAACCTTGTGCTTGAGAGGCAGGTGCTGGAACCACTGAGCTAATTCTCTGGATCTATTTTCTGTTTTTAAAAGAGGAATAATTTTCTCAAGAAGAGTACATAAATCTCCACAGTTTCTGCATAACACTAAAGGTCTGTAATATTCCTGTCAGTAATGTGAATGGTTCCATAAAGCTTTCTTATCTATTGTAGAAACTTGAAATGGGAGGATGTACATGGGGTCATTTGATCAGTGAAGCAAAGTAGTTTACACTGAAGGCTATTCCTGGTACAGAGTGTCTCTTTCTCTATTCCTCATTCAGAGCTGAAGACTGAGAAACCACCTTATAAATGACTTAAATCTGGGCAAAGAACATTCCAGGTAATGAAAAAGCAATTTAACATAACTGTCAAAGGAGGCACACCAAAAATGGTGTCCCTTCTGTTACATTAAGAGTAACAGCTATAGCAACTGGACATTTATTTCGAGGAAACACTTCAAATTTTTCAAGGCCACGCTCTGTCAGTATGTGCTCCTTTTTGACTGTTATAACTGTACTTCCAAATCCACATCTGTACTCACAGTAAATGGGTTATACATACTCATATTTAAAGTGGCAAAGTGGTAAGCATTTGTTTATTAAATATCATCTTGGATTTGCTTGCTTCTTCACTTAAAGCCCAGCTTATCTTGAGTAAGGCAAGTGCAATAAAAACATAAGCAACAAACTGAGAGTTTCTGTATTTTATATTTACTAACCTTGGCATTCATCAATACCCATAAATATATTTTTTAAGTGTTTAGGTTCTCCTGTAAGATTGACTGTAGAAAGAGAGGAGGGGAGTGTTAAAAGTTTACCTTTCAGAAGTTGAAGACAAATATCAGACACAATTTTAAAAAGACATTATATATTAATTGTGATAATGCTTATGTTTAGGAGAAAAAACACATCAAAGAAGCAAGATAAGTAGACTTAGAGTAGAAGTTTATATTTTTGATAGGTTATTTTCCCTAAATATCATTTGAGAAAAGACTTAAGCCTTTAGGGGAAAAAA
>PVIC010037676.1:0-17962 GCA_004025085.1 Thryonomys swinderianus | reverse complement strand
CAGGGCAGAGTAACTCTTTTGTCTGCACAAAGCCTCCCTCTCTTGAACAATAGTCTGCTGGATTCTGTAGCTGGATTTTCATTTACTACACCCAGTCCTCTCATTTTACCATTCTTAGGGGTTTAATTCTTCCACTTTGAAGCACTACTGCTTCCAAAATCAGAACATCTCTGTGTTTACAATGATGAATTGAGTCTCTCGTCTCAGGGTAACAGAGCCCGGGAGAGACGGTCCGTATCATTTCAGTGCTATCTGGCGACACCCTAAGAAAGGGAGAGGGAGGCTTCTCGTCTGGCACCCTGAAAGTGATCCTGCGTCCTGCCTGGGCAGCCAGCTGCCTATGGCGATCCCGTTTCCAGGAAGAGCTTTCATCCGCTCGAGAAGTCAAGACACGCAGGTCTGTTATACCCCACGTGGGGAGCTAAGACCATCCCGGGTGTCACTGTCAATGGAATGAAGTATGACTGAGAGAGGAGCACACAGAGAACCCGGGAAGTACTGACAAGACCTTCATGTTCTGGTCCAGTGAGACTGATGTGAAAACCAGAAATGCTCCAGCCTTTCAATACTTGTATTTTCCTTTTCCTTTTTAATCAGTCCATGTTTGTGTGTATAATATCGCTTTCCTTGTGCGGAGTTGGTCTATGTACATGACACAGCTTCTTTTTTTTTTATTTTTTTGAGACAGGGTCTCACTTTGTAGTTCAGGCTGGCCCTGAGCTCACTATGTAGCCCAGGCAAGCCTCAAACTCAGCAATCCTCCTGCCTCTTCCTCCTGAGTGCTGGGATTACAGGCATGAGCCACCACACCCAGCACTGTGGTATGTGGTATTGATTGCTGGTGGGCGTGAGTCACCACACCCAGCATTGTATGTGGTTACTAGGGATCGAACTCAGGACCTTATGCTTGCCAGGCAGGCACCGGAACCACTGAGCTAAATCTCTGGCCAGACACAGCTTAATTCTTTTTTTTTTTTTATTTTTTTTTGCTTTTTGGAGACAGGGTCTCGCTTTGTAGTTCAGGATGCCCCTGAGCTCACTATGGTGCCCAGGCAAGCCTCGAACTCAGCAATCCTCCTGTCTCTGCCTACAGCTTAATTCTTTTAACAGCCCCCTTGCACTCTCCACCCTCCATCTCTTGTTCCCTTCTCATCTGTTTTCTGTTCTCTGTCTTTTATTTTGCTCTTTCATTTATTAATTTATTATACTTTATGTTTGTCATTAAAGAGAAACCATTTGACAGTTGAATGTCTGTGTCTGATTTATTGACTAAACATCATGGTTTCAAGGTGCATCCACTTTACCACAAAAGAAGTTTAATCCCTCTTTATAACAGAGTAGTGCTCTATTGTGCATACATACTACATTTTCTATTGTTTTTTAATTGAGTTTATTGGTACATTTTACATATACATGATGATCATAATCAACATTGATAATTTGAACAAGGACACAACACACCATTTTTTCCCATTTCCCTGCCCTCTTCACACCCCCACTCTATGCATTCACTTGTTGATAGACAGACACACCCTTTCTATGAATTAGCTATTCTGAGTGCTATGATTTAAATATGGGTGTACATGGATCCTTGCAATTTAGTATCTTTATCACTCTTCCTAGAAGGCACTTAGAAGCGAAGTGGCTGTGACTAATGGAACTTTCAGGGTGTGTCTTTGAGGACTCTGTACTGAGTCCCAGTGGTCGCACTAGTGTGCACCCCCTGACCCATTAGGACAGTTCCTTTTTTCCTCCAACAGCCTCTCTGCCATTTGTTGTTTGGTTTCTTGTCATATCTTCATTTCTTATCATTTATTTGTTCATATCTTTATATTTTACAGAATTTGTGATCAGTACAAAAATACGAGTGTGGTGTATATCTGAGTAATTTGGTGTTTGTGATGAATATTATTTAGAGAAAGGGCCTCAAACCAGCCACATTATTTCAGTTTCATAGAGGTTCTCCGCCCTTAAAGCTTCCCTGCATGATGTGTTTTGAAGTATTTGATAAACTCTCCAAATTATGGTGACAGCAATGGGTTGAGTTTACCTATCTGAAGTTGCTGGACTTTGAAACTCCACCCACTTTCCTTGGAGTCTGCGACAGCCTGCGGCTCCCAGAGAGCAGTTCTCCAAACAGCCTGTGCAGGTAAAGGTTCCAGGGTCTTCTTTGCAAAACCATGGCGGGGACTGTCTCTGTACCACCAGCCTTTGGGGAGTGAATTCTGCAAGGCTCAGTGTTAGTTTTGCTTCTCAGGTAAACCAGACATCCTGACACTGATGTCTTCTTAAATTAAGAGTTAACAGGGGGTAGAGAATCTCAGGGTGGCAAGACTGTAACAGCAGGAAGAAGGAAGGCAGCCTACATGTGCGTGTAGACTTACACGCGTGCACACAAAAGCATCCCCATGCCTTTCAAAATAATGCCAAATTCAACCATCTCTAAAAGCACAGAAAAATGAGACAGGAAGGAAATTTGCAGGAGGCCTCCTTGATGTTTAAGGTTATTGCCTTTCAATCCCATCTGCTTGTGTGTGACTTTGGCAGTCAAGCCAGCATCTACCTGACCAGAGTGTCAAAGCATGCACAGCACCTCACACTGTCCCTAGAGCTCTGCAAAGAGGCGAAGTTTGATTTGGGTTCTTCAGAAAAGGCCTCATAGCTCACCCAGCTTTTGCTGGGGCTGTTTCAGGGTAGACGCCTTCCTCCCACTACTCTCCACTGGTGATTAAGATTCCATCAAGTGAATTTTGGGGGGGGGTGTGAATATCCAGTCCATAACACCGTGTTACTCACTTTTAATGATAGGACAAGGACAGTATTTTTAACATTAGGCAGAATTTATAACTAAAATAGTACTACAGTTTCAGATTTTGTCCCTCGGTCTTGCCTGCTCCTCTGTCATGCTGAACATGTGTATGGGAATTTTATTTGCAAACTTGCCCTGTTTAGGACCATATCATTCTCCTGTCACAAAATATCCAACTCCCAAAACTGGAAAAAAGAGTTTAACTTGGTTCATAGTTTCATGGGGTTCAGTCCATGGTCAGTTCTTCTGTGGCAGAAACATCATGGTGGAAGGACACTGTAGGATATAAGATCCTTAGTTCATGACATCCAGGAAGCTAGGGAACAGCACCAAAGGGGAAGGGTACAGCGAATAGGTGTTGACCTCCAGGTCACACCTTGGAACATAGTACACTGATTTCCTGGGTAGGTTCCAAGCCATTCAAGTTGACATATTCTAGCTTAACTTTCACACCTATTCCCATAGAGCTTTCTTAAATCCATCTCTTATCTTCCACTCAAGAAATCACACGACAATATAAATGATGGATTAGATTTTGGGACCAACTTTAAATATTTTCTCATTTGATGCTTAACTGTGAATAAGTTCTTTTTCATTGCTTCATATCAAATTTGTTTTAGATCACTTTTAGGTGAGTTATTGTAACACACAGCAAAGCAAAATGAGGCTGCTGTAAAGCATATATTCCATTAAACATTATTAGGTAAAAAATGTTAGCAAGAACTTAGAATTTTTTTTTTTTTGAGGCAGAGTCTCACTTAGTAGTTCAGGCTGACCCTGAGCTCACTATATAGCCCAGGCAAACCTTGAACTCAGCAATCCTCCTGCCTCTGCCTCCCAAGTGCTGGGATTAGAGATGTGAGCCACACACACAAACACACACACACACACACACACACAAGAATTTAAGGTTTTGATGAGCAGTTTTAAGAAGCTATGAGCTTCCTGCTGAGGGAAAAGGGTCCAACAATTTCATGTCAGATTGGTGAGGCAGGGCTGTGGGACCGTGGGGCTTCTGTGATCTGACTGTAGAATGACCGACCACTTTCAATGGAAGAGCTGGGTGTTAAGCAAGGTCATTCTGTATGGAGCCTGGAGGATCAAGCAGGCAGATGGAACTGTGCTTTGTTTAGGGCAGGGGCTGTCACTCAGCCTGGGTCCAGACCGAGGCTTCCTGCCATCCTAGCTTCTCTTAGGCCACATCTTTGAGTTCTTGCCTGATTTTATAAAATGTACTATGTCTTCACTGTCTGGGGTCTGATTTGAATACCAAAGTGTCACATGCAATTGGCATCAGCATTGCTGCGGTCACAGGGTTTGTTCCCTCTGATAACTAGCACTTTCTCATCTATACTTTTGTCAACTGTGCTTTTGACCTATTTCCTACCATGCTTATATTCAGCTCTACTAAAATAGTATTTCAAGTGCAAGTTCATACATCTTGTATATTTTTTCCCATTTCTTTTCTGCTTCAGACTTAAGACTAGAAAATTCACAAGTATACACTCCTGGTATGGGCTGGATAATTTTTCTTTTTTCACATACAATATCCAATTTGAAAAATAATAAAATCCATATTTTTCAAATGTTCTTCCCAAAACTTAGTGAGGAAAAGTCACAGTTGAATTATCACACCACTAACAAGTAAAAGAACCAGTGTTTAGATGTAAATATTCTTTGCTCCAAAATTTGTATGTTTACCAAATCCTGCAGCTCCTCCCATGAAACGCCTTGGAACAGAGCATTAGCAGCCTCCTTTCCTTACTGCCTAGGAAGATTCACACATGAAGTTTGTTTCGATCGAGTGCTTCCCTATCAACCTAGTGGCCAAAGGAGGAAACACGACAAAATGTGACGTGGGCACAAGAATTAATGTTAGTGAGCCACTCACAGCATCGTATTTCTCTTCCATGCCCGTTGGCCTGACTGTCTTACCCTCATTCCCAACTCTCATTTCCCTGGTGTCCCTGAGAACGTGTGCTTCTCCAGGGTTCTGGAGTGGAACTTCCTGCAGGACCTGACCTCCTCTACCCTCTGATTATCTGGGAGTGATATGATTCTTTCCAAAATGTGGACTTCTGGAAAGCTTTTCAGTGTCTTCGGTCAGATCCTCAGTACCAAGTCTTGACTATGTGCTTATAAAACCAGTATGCAAGTTTCATCAACACGACACATGCAGGGGTAACAGCTAGCCTAAAGCCGGCTTCCCTAAGAGAACTCAGGGGGCACTGCCATGAGTGAGATGATTTCTGCTCCTCTTCAAAGGCCAGGTGAAGATTCAAATTCTGAGGTGAGACCAAAGAAATATGGGCACTTCCAGGTCCCATACATAGCTTTAACTTGACTGAAAATCTCAATTAATTACCAGATCAAAATCAGTGGGGCTTCACTTTGTAAACTGTTATGCCATTTAACTGAGTTGTAGAGAAAAAAACTCTATATGACATTGAATGACCTTCCTGAATGCTTATTTCTCTCCCAACTGCTCCTATTGGAATCAGTTCCAGGAGTCATTCACAATGAGCGGTTTATTAGCTTCCTAAACGCGTTTACTACACGCCAGATGTCTCTCTTCCTCACGCCAGTCTCTGCTGTCTTTCACTGAGGTAGAAGATGCTGCCTGGGAGCGTCACGGGGGAGGCGTGTCAGGGAGCGAGTGTGGTGGGCATGCCTGATCCCCAGGAGAAAGAAGCCACAGCCCACTGTGGGCAGAGAGCTGGGCTTGCCAGGCAAGCTTATAATGAGGACAAATATGATTCTGTCCAGAATACATTTTAAAATGCATGGTTTTCCTAGAATTCTCAGTGTCTTTCAAGGATTTATAATTTCTTCAATCAGATCCAAACTGAGAAGAAATGAATGTAAAAATAACCTCCATTTCTAGATTTATTGCACAGTGAGTTTGAACTCAGTTTTTCAGAAATACATCTTATTAACCCACGTATTCTGCATAAAAAAGTCTTGCTTTATGATTTGTATGATGAGAGGGCCAATATGCTGGCCCTTGGGTTATTCCAAACAGAATGAGAGGTAGGCATAAAACTATTTCCATGTTGAGACATATATTTTGATAAAAATGAATTAAATGTCACTTCACAACAATGGAGTATGTCATCTTTAATTCTCTAAGTAATAGAGTTGACAGCATGTTTCACAAATTTTCATAAAAGGAAAACCAAGTTATGTGTTTCCTCCTTAACATAGCCTTTGCATATATCAGTGTCTACATAGCCACTGTTTTAACAGGTTCTTCTAGGCATTTTATTTTGTAGTTATGTAAAACATTTCCCTAATAATTTCTACATAATACATGAAACATTCATAGATCACAACGTGAAATACAGAACAGGCTATCAAATATCTGCCACAAAGATATTGAAAAAAATTGAATAATATTGGCTAAATAAAATTTTGGGGTAAAGGTGATTAAATCCTTTATTTTTTTTCTTACTATATACAGATTATCAGGCCATAAGGATAGAGAAAAATGCTTTTATTTTGTAGAAATACAAAAATGCCAATCAATAGAGGTATAGACATTTTGGTATCATGCCTATGTAGTCAGACAATGGATTGATGGTGATGGGATGGTAAGCCATATATATATATATATATATATATATATATATATATATATATATATATATATATATATATTTGTTTTTTAGGTTTTTTTTGGGGGGGCAGGGTCTCCCTTTGTAGTTCAGGCTGGCCCTGAGCTCACTATGGTGCCCAGGCAAGCCGCCGCGAACTCAGCAATCCTCCTATCTCTGCCTCCCGAGTGCTGGGATGACAGGAGTGAGCCACCACGTCTGGCATTGTGGTATGCGGCATTGATTGTTGGTGGGCGTTTCTCCACGCCCAGCATTATATGTGGTTACCGGGGATCGAACTCAGGACCTTGCGCTTGCGAGGCAGGCGCCGGAACCACTGAGCTAACCCTCCGGCCCTTGTTTTTTAGTTTTTAAAAGTTGGCCTAGAGTTCTTTAATATTCTGAGACAGCAAAAGCAAGGACTAGGAGTGTTTGTAGAAAATCTGAGCAGGATCATTTGCTCAACTTGAGGACACTCACTGGGACTTGTCTTTGCCACTGGCCTGAAATCCAAGTCTCTGGGAGGAGTCTCACACACCAGAACAGGCTTAGGCACCAGCATTCCCGTCCACCAACTGAGTAGGTTTGAAACTCCCATTTCACCTCTGCCCTGTGTTAACATTTAACAGACATTTAATACATGTTCTAATTTTGGCTGAGTTTACTGATGGGAAGAAAGCTTTGAAAGCAACAGAATTCCCAATTCAGCTGGAAAATAAGGAAAGCCCTCTACCTTCTTGGTGCAGATGGTCACGGTCTCTCCCTGCGACCCTCACCTTGCCTGCTGGTCTCCCGGGCTTCCGGGCTTCTTCGTCTCTAGGGATTCTGCACCAGGTTGGGTGGACATGTGGCTCTTGATGCTGAGGACACAGCTGCTGCTGGAGCGTGTGAGGGGCCCAGCAGAGCCACAGCCTGGTGACTGACCAGGGCCTGGGGCCTCACAGAGGGGCATGGAACACCCTCTGCTCAATGATGCATAGAAGGCCACTGGATTTTGCAAGGAGACCTCCTTACCACTTCTAGCTATAGAGAATAAAACTGTTTTAAAACATAAAGGGTTGCTTACATCTATTGTCAAGAAAATGGAAAGGTATGTACCAAACCATCAGAAACTTCGAGGTGGACCATTGCCCCAATAGAGCCTTTGTGGGCATGTCTGGATTGGTCATGGAGGCCTCATCTTGGTCCCCCACATGGTCTCTCCACCCTTCTCTCTGACGCTGCCCCCGCTCCACGGTGCTTCCAGCTACCATGACTAAGGCTTCCCCTGCTTCTTCCGTCTGCCACTCTGTGCCTGCCTTGGAGCCAGCTGATCAGGGCTCCATCTCACAGCCATGAGCCGAATTGAACCTCTCCCTGCTTGTGTTGTGAACATCAGGTCCTATAGCTCAGGACAAGGAAGCAATACAAAGAAACACAAATTGCAGACAGTGTACACAGAAAAGACAGGCTTTTCCTCCTGGAGCTTGAGGTGGCCTAGTGTCAGAGGAGAAGAAGTCCCCAGGTGGACTTTTTCCTCTCTCACACACTCAGGTCCTGTCACACATCCAGCTGAGATGCCCGTCCCACCAGTCAACACTGACAGGATGTCCTCACACCTTTATCATCATATTATGAACTTTATGACAGAAAACCAACTTCAGAAGACACGAGGCCTAAAGCGCCAGTGGGAATTGACTGCTGTCCAGGCCGGGGGATAACAGAAGGAACTGGGCAGGGAGGAGCGAGGCCACCTGAGGGGAGTTCAAGGCAGGAAAGGACCTGGGCTTCTGCCTCTGCTGGCTTCTCAGGATAGCTCTGAGCTCCACAGGGCTGGATGAGTCTGCCCTTCTGGAATGTTCTCAGGGCTGAGGTCTCACTGCAGAGTCTACACAACAGCTTGAGGGGTCCCCACAGGGCTCCTGTGTGCATCCTCTGTGGTGTCCTCCTGTCTCTGGCTTTTTGATGCCGCAGCCATCCAGCTGGCTCCTGTAGTAGTCAGCTTCTCATTTCTGAGACTCAATAACTGGCACCCACAGTTTAAAGGAAGGAGAGGATCTCTGGCTCATGGTTCAGGAAGTTCTTCCCTGGTCGCCAGCTCCAAGGCAAAAATGTCATGGCAGAAGGATATGGGGGCAGAGTGGCTCAGTTCATGATGGTGGGAAGCAGATCAGGGGACAGACCAGATATAGACCCCAAGGTCACCACTCTGTAACCCACAAAATGTGTGCTTTGTTTATCACTTGGGAGGTTCTAAAGCCAGAGATGTTGAATCTAATGGTCACAGCACTCAGAAGCAGACAATGCAGACAAGGGAAGTGCAGACACCAGAGTGATGAGCTCTTCTTGCTTTAGAGAGAGATGATCCTGACCAGCCATTCCCATGGCTCCGCAGTCCTGCAGCACAGGGATCCAGCCTGCACCCCACACATGGAGCTTCTGATTCAGTCCTACCCTCGGGCCTCACTTCCACTCTTGGACTCCACTCTGTCTTCTCACTCTGCCTCCCCAACATGTACCCAGACTCAGATGTGAGGTCAGAGCAGGCCCAAGGCCAGCAACTGCAGAAGCTGGGAGAGGCTGTCTGAGCAAAAAAGCAGAGACAGAGGGGCCAGGTGAGGGGATTCCAGGTCTTCTAATTTACCTGACCTAGAACAGACTTTCTTCAGATGTTGAGAAAGCAAATAAGGAAACTGAAAGAAGAAGGGACAAATAAAACAACCGCAATGCCCCAAACAGGTCAAAATAGAGAATCTCAGAAGAGAAGCATCAAGACCCGAGGCCTTTCTGGGCAGATAGATGTCTCCTGCCAGCGTTCTTTCACTCTTGATTGCGAGCATGGTGCCTGAATCACAGATCCCAGCACAGATTTCAACAGCTTTGGTTTACTAGGACCTCAGCCTTTCTGCACCAACAGTGTGAACTTCACCTGTTTATCTGGCTCATTTATCTGGTGAAAGTCTATCTTTTGAGCACTTGCTCTGTGCCAAGCAGAATTCTGGAGTACATTTTGGAACACACACACACACATACAGATGCACACAAGTGCATATACACACACACACAGATATCGGGCCAACCTCACACACCCAACAGCTGCCTTTTGAGCCCACTACACCCCAGAATTTTCTGGATCTCCCCTCCCGTTCCTTACTCCCACAGCCCCCACCCTGACAGCTGAGCCATGTCTCATGGGACTGAGGACTAGAGCCTAAGCATGGACTCCAGGACCCTGCCTCACTTCCATGTACTGTGGGCGGTGGGGCAGAACAGGTCCCCACGCCATGGTGGCCCCAGAGCCTCCCACTGTGGGAATGTCCGAATCTGCCTGATCCAACCATGGCACACAGGTGGCTCCCGTGATTGATGAACTGTATTTTTAATTTTGCTTTTTTTGTTTGGTCCAGCATTATGGACGAAGAAACTCAGGACTGGATGTGTGCTGGGCAAACGCCCTTCTCAGACCCACAACCCGTCCTTTTGTTGAAGGTTAGTTATTTGTATTTGAAAGACATCTGATGATCCACCAGAGTGGGAACATCTGCCACTTGCAGAGCCGCTGGCTTGTTAGGTTTTTGTTGGGTTCTGTGATGAAATACCAGCGACTGGGAAGTTCACAAATGCACACTGACCATCCAGTTCTGGGGGCTGAAGTTCATGGCCAAGATGCTGGCACATTCTGTCTGCTTCATCAATAGCACCGCAGGTGGAAGGAGGGCCCCTCAGTCTCTTCTTAATCACATTCAGGGGCAAATTTCAGGACCTCATGACCTACCCTCCCCACAGGGTCCACTGAACACCACAGTGTGCAGCCTGGTTTTCAACCTCCATCTCAGAAGGACGCATGCTCAGACTGCAGCCCACCACTGGTCTTGCCTTTCTGCAGGTAACTCAACTACCTCTAACATCCAGGGCACGACATCCATTTGCTCAAACATGCCGAAGGTGCTGGGAACATGCAAACATCCTGGCTAAGGATGGGCAAAGCAGGGAGAGGTGGAAGAGCCGCAGTGAACTGTCAGTGTCTCCGAATAATCAGAAAAGATTTTCAGCTTCAGACAGCATCATAAGAATAAATGGATCTGAAAATGTGAAGGACTGAGTGATGCAACATTTGAAGAAGTAGCAGAAGTGCCCGACGACTTGCCAGGAGGAGTATGGATGAGGCTTCTGGGCACCGAGCCTGGGACAGTGCAAAAGGCGGGGATGGGGTGGGGCGTGGAGGTGGGTTTGCATGTGACACGTCGGAAAGTGATTGTTGGGCCTTTCCCTCAAGACAGCGGAGTTCCAGGCTGGAGGATTAGCTCAGTGGTTCCGGCACCTGCCTCGCAAGCGCAAGGTCCTGAGTTCGATCTCCGGTAACCACATTCAATGCTGGGCATGGTGACTCATGCCCACCAGCCATCAATACCACATACCACAGTGCCGAGCATGGTGGCTCACACCTGTCATCCCAGCACTCAGGAGGCAGAGACAGGAGGACTGCTGAGTTCGAGGCTTGCCTGGACTACATAGTGAGCTCAGAGCCAGCCTGAACTACAAAGCGAGACCCTGTCTCAAAAAACAACAACAACAACAACAAAAAACAAAAAACAGCAGAGTTACACAAGGTCTACACCTCCTCCGACCCCATTTCCCTCTCCAGACAGGTTTATGCTGTTTGATCCAAGTGTCTTCCCTTCCTTTAGTGAAGGCTCGGAGTGCAGACAAGGAGAGGACAGCTGCACTGCAACTTCTCCCTGTACCTGTGCAGCTTGTGTGCGGTGCGATGACTGGTGATGACAACACTTGTGTCCCGTCGTGAGCAGGAACAGATCCGGGAAGAGATGAGAAGAGCAAGAAGATGCACCAGAATCTGAACAGCACAAAGGCAAAGGCAGGAAGCAGCATGGAATCTACAGCGGAAGTCTAATTAGATAGAGTGCTGGAAAAGCACAGCACGGGTCCTCAAGATGCCCTTAGTTGCCCAGAGCATCATGGAGCAGCTGACATGGGTACCCGGAGTGATCGCAGCTCCCCTGACCGTGGCGGCCAGCATGGAGACCGGTTTGGGCTCTGGGTCCTGTGAACCTCTCTGCCTTATCCCGAGAAGGCTGAGCCGTCCACTCAGCTGCGTGAATCCTTTTGGCTTGAGCGCTCCGAGTTCCAGAAGCGATCAATCCTACTGCACTTGATTTCTGGCCGCCAGAGGTCCTAGTCATCACTCCACAAGCAGAGGAGCCCAGGCGTGCTTTCTCCGCATTTTCCATTTTCTGAGCCTTGCTTCTTCAGGCTCCGCAGCTCGGGGGCTGGCTGGCTGCCAACGCAGCTGCCAGGTCTGGCTCTCGCCTCGGCTTGGGCTCCGAGGGAGCTCTGATCACCAGGCTTAATGGCATCCACCTGACCCGAAGGGCTGGCTGGAACCCAGAGGGAGAACCGGCCCTCAGGCCTCTGTCCCAGCTGGGTCTGGGTGGGCACGCCGCCACCGTGCTCAGTCATCAGACGGGAACCTGCAAAATCATTTCACTCCAGGCAGCAGGCAGGGGCTCTGCCCTGCCGAGAAGGCAGATGGCAGCTGCTGGCCCTGGGCCACCTGACTTGGCTGGACGGAGCCCCGGGCAGGGCAGATGCGCCTCTCAGATGGCCCCGTGGAGTCTGGCGAGGACCACGGAGGTGACGAACAGCCGGGGTGGGGGGGAGAGGAGACCATAGGGTCCGTGCCACTTCGGGAGGACACTGCGTTGGCGCGACCGTGGGCAGCAGAGGGGACGCCTCCCACCTGGAGGAGGCTTCAGGGCTTGGTGCTGTGCACACCCTCCTTCCTACAGGAGCTGTTGTTATTAAGCCCTCCCCTTTTGTTAGGGTTAGCCGGAAACTCTGCCCAAAACTGAGCTAAGAAAAAACACCCCTAACTATTATTCAGGAGTAGGAGCCAAGTGTGTCATTTGTGTGAGAAGCTGGAGTGGAGGAGAGCGGAGACCAAAGGCGGAGGCTAACCCTCAGGACAGGTGTTGGCTAATGGCCTCCCGATTGGACACCCTGGGTCAAAACCCAAGTCTCAGGCCGGAGATTTGGCTCAGTGGTTCCAGCACCTGCCTTGCAAGTGCGAGGTCCCTGGTTTAATCCCCAGTAACCACATACAACAATCCTGGGTGTGGTACGCCCACTGGCAATCAGTACCTCATACCACAGATGCCGGGTTTGGTGGCTCAAGCCTGTAATCCCAGCACTCGGGAGGCAGAGGCAGGAGGATTGCTGAGTTCAAGGCTTGCCTGGGCTACACAGTGAGCTGAGGGCCAGCCTGAACTACAAAGCAAGACCCTGTCTCAAAAACAAACAAACAAACAAAAAAAAAACCCAAGTCTCTTCTGGAAGAACAGAGGGAAAAGCTGGTCCTTTATCTGAACCGGTCCATGCTGGGCCTGCAGACCGGCAGCAAAGCCAGCTCCTGTGGGTCACAGGGGACAGGCAGGGAGTGGGGCAGGGTGGGAGCATGAGGCTGTCAGACCAGGGAAATCAGGACAATGGATGGCGCTGTGTTAGTGCAAGTCTTTGTCCTTCAGCGCTGTGGCTCAGGTGGGTGGTAGTTTTGGTTACTTAGGTTCTTTGTGGGACGTAAGTGCTTGCAGTTATTAGATCACAATGATTCTGACCTTTACTAGGTATCAGTCCAAACAATTTTGTTGTTTTAAGAAATTTTAACTAATAAAATTTCATTACAAATGAAAAGTTATATGAACAGTAAGCATCGATGGTATAGAGTAGCAGCTTTTTGACAGACTTTGTGCTAGGCACGTTTGTGCACGTTCTTTTCTTTATCATCCTCTGACGTCCTTCAAGTTTGTTATTATTATCTTTCTTTTGTGTGCTTTGAAGCTGAACCTAAAAACCTTCAGAGCACTCCATTACAGGAAAGTCGAGAATGACAGGCCTGCTGGACCATGTCTCTCTGAATCCATTTCGTCAAAATATCATGGGGTCAAGTCCAGACCCAGAATGTGCCCTCTTCATTTATTTGAGTATCTTATCTGTACCCACCTTTCAAAGGTTCAATGTAAATGACCTCTCCTTAGAGACAGAACTTTCCTAATTCCCTGAGCCCCTTAACTACACTTGAGGATTTTCTATTCATTTGTACCAGTATTTTGTCAAGTATTTGCTGGTCTTAATGACCATATCTATTGTAGTGATTATTATACAAGATGTGACTGAAAAGGGCAGCCATTCGTCTCCTTCAAAAGATGCACTGTCCTCTCAGACACACTCATCCCACTGTCCTCACCACTTCCCCAGCAGCTCTGGAGTCCTCCTTCCTGAGGGTCTTTAGCTGCGCTGTTCCTGCTGCCTCCAAGTCCCAAATGGACCAAACATCTCCCTTTTGAGGTCACTGTGACTTGGGAAGAGTCGGAGTCACACAGTGCTGGATTTGGCGAATACTGGGTGAGGACATGACACCATGTCATCACAGACTACCTTTTATCGCATGTTATTGGACAGCATTGGTCACCATGTTTGTGATCCCACCTGGTAAAGACCGTCCAGAAATTGGATCCAGAGCTGCTGCAGGAGATGGGAAGAGAACGGGATGACTATGTTCAACAGAGGAGAGGATTTTGAGGGAGATATGGCTATGTGCCTTTTATTTTAACATATTTTAAAATTTAAACAGTCCCTGCATACTTGGATCATGTCCAGTATTCTTACTGTCTAGCCCAGAAAAAAGCAGTTTTAATTAAGCAAATGAGTGACAACTACATTGAACTGATCCATATTCTGCCTCAGTAGGATTCTTATGCATTTCTGGAACTGGCCAGGACTTGTAGCCGAGTCCTTTTCTGTTTTCTACTCCTGTACTGGAAAACCCAAACCCAGCGTGGACAGGGAGTAGACCCCTCCCTTGAAATATCTGATGGGAGTTTCACCCACAGAACATTCTTTAGGTCAAATCCTCACCTGTCTTTGTTTCTCGCTGAGCAGCATGTCACATAGGCTCAGTCACTTGTAATGTATATCCCATGTATTAAATATGGAGACAACCTATTTCATTGTTTACATCATAGAAATGTGGTGGGTGTGAATGTTAATAAGTAACTATACAATATTGTCAGTGACCTGGCCTTGCAGAATGATACATTATTAGGAGCCTCTTAATTCTGGGGTGTAATTTTACATTAAAAGGAAACTATCATAGGTACATTTTATTAATAACAAATTCTCAGTGTTTAAACTTTCGACAGGTTCCATCACCTCTCTCTCACTTTAGGATTAGGAGAAATTCATGTTCTGGAGATTCAGGTTAAGTGTGCAAATTTCTGGGCTTCCTGTGTTTTCCCGCTGAATGCCCCCACACCATCAAGTTCATTGAATGTGGACTAGGATGGCTTAGAAAGTGACACCCCAGACCCTTGAAGGCTACCAGCAGCACACGCTCCTTTCTGGCTGGGAGAGAGTTTTCCAGGTGATGAGAGCATATGTTCAGAGACTTCCACAGTCTGGAAGTGGGTTTTCAAGTTGTTGAAAAATGTGAGTGTTTCTGTCCTCAAAGCCTGGGCTGGTGTTTCAGCAGAGAGAGGCTTTTCTCGTGATGAAATTTTGGAGGGAAGAGATCTGATGATTTTTCAATCCTTGCTCTCTGCCATGTAGTTTACTTTTGGGTATTAAAAACTATTTTTCAACAACGCTTCTATACAACATTTATTACTCCCTTACTTTCAGCCTGAAGCTAAGTCCACAGTCTTGGCATCACGAAGTGTACTGCCCAAGGCCTAGCCAAGGGGCGAGTGGACATGTGGGCCTCGATCTACCTTAGATCAAACCTTCTCTATTTTTCATCATCTCTCTGACCAGCAGAAGTTGTGTGTCAGCCTCTGTAGGATTTCAAGCCACATGCATATTTCAGAACCCCCACGATATGAGTCAGAAAGCTATTTGAAGATTTAAGACTAAATCTTTTACTTCACGAATCTTTAGAAGATCAGAGAACACACAACCGATTAGCGGTTACTTTTTAAGTAATGGCAGAAGTAATAGGTTTGGGCATTGTTGCTTTAGATTCAGCATCAGACCGTTAAGCCCAGCCCAGCTACATAGGCCCACATCCACCCTTCCTGAGCACCCTCCCCAAAGTGAAGATGCTCAGGTCCTTTCTTCCAAACTGCAGCCCTGAGGGGTTCCTGGAGACATACTGGTCAATTCCTTTCCATTTCCAGGAACGCTCAGCCTCCTAGCTAGCCGTGTTCACCTGGGAGCTCTGGGAAGGGGCTGCAGAGCCCGTATGGCCCTCTGATTGGTGCAAAAACTTCCTCTCTGGACCCTGGGGATTTTTCTGACTTGGAGACAGCTGGTCTGGGATCTGGCTATCTCACATTTTCTTATGTTATCTTCTTTGCCATCAGCAAGACAACATTTCCACCCACCTCATCACCTTCAGAAACCCTTGGTACCTAGGCCCCTCAGTAATCTCCCTTACATTCTGAGGAGGATCAGTCCAGGGGCTGCTGCTCAGATTTCTGGTCTTCAGCTTTTTATCTACTTCTGTTTAATTTCTTAGGAGTCAGGAAGTGTGAGTTTTCACTTTGACCATCAACATAGATTCTTATGCTTTGTCCCTAAACCAGAAACCTTTAAGGGAAAATATAGACATAGAGGTAATTGTTCTATTAAGCTCTATCTCAATCTTCCTGTTTAGGATTAATCTGGTGAATTGAATAACTGCTACTGAGTTTTGAAGAAGATTTTTAAAAAATATTTGCTTGTTTCTATCTTTTTTCTCTAGATCACATGGTCTTCAAACTCAACTAGATATTGGCATTTCTTGATAATTCTAATAGATAGCCAAATTTAAGAGTCACTGTGAATCTAAGAACAAAGTGTAGAGCATAAGTAAATAAAAGTAAAATCCTATGGTAGAAGCCAATCTTGACTTTCTGGATGCATTTTGTTAGAGAGATAACTATTTAGCAGAAAAACTTAGATTCATTCAGGAGTTGTTAATCTAAGGTTATTAACTCTAGACTCACTATCAGTGAGTCTTTAACTCACTATACTTAACAACTTCCAACTCACTAAGGTCAGCATTAGAACTTTGTACTATCTCTAGAAATTCATATGAAAAGTCAGAGCATACAGCGGAAAATATCTTAAATCTACTTAAAGTTCTGAGTGGAATAAGTCTGATGGGTTGCAAGTCAGGATGACAAAGGAAATGGGGTCACTCTCACCCACCAGGCCCTCACCACTATCACCACAGCTTCGGTTTCTGTCAACTGCACAAGTCTTGGGCTGCACAGGTATCAGTCCTGTCCTTTTATTGTGGTTATTTTAAATTGAACAAGAAGTATTACATATAGCTACTTATTTTTAACAATGTTTGTGCTGAGGAATAAAACATCGTGTGTATTTCTGTTAAAAAGGGTTGTACTTTCTTCTCCTGACATCTCAGGAGTAATAATAATGCATGTGACCAAAGGAAAAAATACTCAAGCACAGTGTAAGTGATGCATTACACTGATAACCCTTGACTCGGGAGGGCGTTGCTTCCTGAGAAACGCAGCCGTGAGTGGAAGAGGAAACTGTATTTCGTGATCCTGACCTGCTCAGCAGCACAGGGCCAGTTAGGTCCTGGTTGTTTCTCCCGATTGCAAAGGTGGCCCTGAGCCATAGCTTCCTGCTGAGGCCCAGCATGGTGAAAGGCTGCCAGGATGTAAAGTGTGCATTGTTCGGAATGGGAACTGCTTTTCTGCCATCACAGAACCAAGAAATCCTAAGTTCAAGCACCATAACCTGGTAACCATCTCTACATGTGCAGCCATTGTAAAGAGGTATAGGAATTGTAAACTAGATATACATGGAGTAGGAGTGGGTCTGAGAACTAAGCACTATTGCAGGTAAAGTAGTGGCAGCTATGCGGTTGGTACCAGATAGCTAGATCAGATGTGGGTGGGTGGCATGTCTGTTTACACTGACTCAGAATCCACACCTGCTGCCCAGGTGCTTTCTAGGGTCTGCTCCAGTGGTACAAGCCGGGCACTGCTCAGCAAGTGCTGGGACCACCCTGCAGCTTGGGTGCCAATCTCCCTCCTTCTGAGGTTGACACCCTCAGGTCCTGTAAACCGGCACCTGTGGTGATTGCTTCAATTCCAAAGAAGCTGAGCCAGAGCAGAGGCACTCAGAGGAAAGCACTGATTTTCCTCCCCAGATTCCCACATTACCCTGAAGGGAGGAGTGTAAGGAGAAAACTTTGCTCTCATGGTCATAAAGAAAAGCGGAGACTGTGTAATATTGACTAGAATTAGTGGCGAGTCAACTTTGATTTTTCGTTGCACTGTCTGCCTAAACTGCCCTTAACCAAGATCACTTTCTGCACATGAACTTTTATACCTCATTGCTCCAGTTACCTTCTACAAAAGGTGCTGTCAAAAATGCAAAATATTCACTGGAGAGTGGGACATACTGCTCTTTCCCCTCTTCTTGTTAATTGTTGGATCTTATTCCTGAATATGACTTCAGCACTTAATTCTTTCTATCCCCAATAAAATGTTTTATTCTCCCTTAAACTTCAGAGACCCTTCTTTTTTTTTTTTTTTTTTTTTTTTTTTTTTTT